>JXSR01S058624.1:620-11228 GCA_000969725.1 Ophiothrix spiculata | reverse complement strand
AAAACTAACGCGCACACTAAAACTAACGCGCGCGGGAGCTTTGAGACAAACAATTAATTTTATTTAGCCTTACATGAAAATAAACAGGGGTGGTAGTGGATTTATCACTGAGTATTAAACACACACACATTTTTTTATAGCAACTTATCTCATTGATGATCACTGAATACGTTTGAATTGATGTTTGACAGGTCTATAAACTTGACTGCTATCACTTCCGGAAATTATCTCACATTCATGTTTGCTATGTCCACAAGAAATTAAATGCAAAGTCCATAGTGACGATTTATCTCTTAGACACATGATAAAGACATCGGAAGCAATGCTAATATTGAGTAAAACAAAGAGGGGTTTGATTGATACTGTGGGCAAATGATATGAAGTGGAAGCTGAAACTTTTGATAAAATTAATTAAAGGGCATTGGACAAAATTTTATTTGTGGATGACTTACACTTCGTATGCTAGAAAATAACAGTCAATTACTAAAAATCAGGAAAATTTTGATCAAAACCTACAGAAAAGTCAAAAATTTGATTTTCATTTTGTTTGTTGATCTTAGGTATGAGGCTATTCTCTAAACGTATTTATTGATGCTATATATCATGAAAGAGCCAAATACTTGTTTGTAAAACATTCCTTTTACATCATAGATTGCAGATAAATCAAAAGAAGTTTGAAGTTTGCATTAGATCTCCTGAAAAGACCAAGTCAAAAATTTGAATTTTATTTTGTTTGTTGATCTTGGGTATGAGGCTATACTCTAAACGTATTTATTGATGCTATATATCATGAAAGAGCCAAATACTTGTTTGTAAAACATTCCTTTTACATCATAGATTGCAGATAAATCAAAAGAAGTTTGAAGTTTGCATTAGATCTCCTGAAAAGACCAATTTAAAAAAATCAACTATAGAGGGCAGTATTTATCGTTGTCGACAACGGTAATTAGAATTAAAAGAATATCTAATTATTTTGATATAAAGGGTTTGAATTTGACTATGAAACTTTGCATACTGTCATTATTACCACTAACACTTCAAATGAAGCAAAAATCTCAAAATCATCCTGTCAGTCCAATATCTAAAGACCTAGATATGGTAACAATACTTAGTTTGATTATTCTACCGTTTTGTATGATCTTTTACATGGTTGTTTTGTGAAACTAGACCTGTAGACCATTACAAGTTTGTAAGGAATAATTTAAAGTACACTGTATACAAATAAAGAAATTGCCATATATGAAAATTAGTAACTTGTATGGATAACATTCGTGCAGTTATAACCATACAGTAGTTTGTTATCAGATATAAATTATTTATTGTCAAGCTCTAAAAATATTTGGTACTTGAATCAGTTTCAGTCAATATTAGCAAATGAATGTTTGAGGATTTCTCAAAGATGCAATCAGATATCGATTAGAATGTCATTCACCTCTGTAAAGCATGATGTTAATAATTAAACCTTTGAAATATCAATTGTGGAGATGAAGAAATGTGATGGGATTTCCTGAAACTCTGAGAATCATGTATAAAACATTGGTGAATTGAAATCCTAAAAATATTCAGATAGTGTGGTCAAGACTTATACTGGAGTTGGGTTTATCCGAAAGAAACTATTTTTTTCTCTGGTTCTTTTCAATATAATAAAATTATGATCATTATATAGTACTGGTTCTATATAGTTAGGTAGATCCCAAGCATGAGTGTCACGTTCGGTATATATGCATTTTTCTTGATGAAACTAGTAGTTGAGAGCGTGTACTTTAAGAAACTGGATGATGCCAAAAATTCACGCTTGAGCAATTGTTGTTGTTTGCGTCAGAAGCCACACCCTCTTTTTCAAATACGCCTTATGTATGAAAAATCTGATTATTTGGTGTAAACATACCGTGTTTGATATCAAATTAGAGATGAATGGAATATGTACTGCAAATACCTTATAATGTGCTTCAAATTCAAAATGGCCGCCAAAATTGCATATTTTCATAAATCAAACGAATAAAATCTGTTAATATGTCCAATATCTTAAAATTTCACTAGAGTAAGCAAATTTGTATAAATAATATCATTATTGTTCTAAACATTGACCGTTCAATTATTTAAAAATAAACTGCCGCCCAAACAACGCAAGAAATGAGCACTAGTATACTTTGGTGCATAAATTGAATTTTATAAAACATCACTGAAGTCAATAAATATTCAAAATGATCAATACATAATGATGTTAGATGGTGCAACAGAAAACATATTGTCACATAATAGGTTCTATCAGGTTTCAAATCCAAAAAAGTGTACATATTGAGGTTCAAAATAGCTAAAACGGTATATTTCTACACACCAAAATGAATTACAAAAACGCATTAGCGAAGCGTTAACATTGATTAACGATATTAAATATCCCAAGCAACCAATGTAAATAACTTTAAAGGAATCATGTGTCCCCAAATTTTTCCCTTGAAATTTGAAAATCCCAAATAGCCACCAAAATTAGGTTCAAAATGGCAGCAAAAGAATCCATTTATACGAGGAAACTGGTTACAGTGACATTGAATTTACATTAAAACAGAATTTAAAATGTTCTGTTTACAAAGTAATGAATGAATATTGCTTAAGGGGCTACAAACGAGACATACTGACCAAGCTCCTGTAATTCACGTGTATTAATATGGCCGCCAAAATGATATTTCCTAAAGTATGCGTATAATGTAGGGGTATTTTGGCGGTCGTATTTGGTCTCTTTTTCGACGTTATTTTTAATTTATAACTTGTGAAAGACATTATTTGGTTACAAATGTTTTTGTTGAAGTACAAGAACCATTTTCATTAATTATTTTTAATATCAAATGGTTTTAATGCTATTTTGATGATGCTGTATCCATCTTAAGCGAATATGCTGGACTTTGTTGTCAATGTCCATTTGATTTTTTGAAAAAGTTAACAACAATATTGTGAAGGGATTATTATGTTGTAACCAATAAAGCCATTTTCATTATTTAGTTTCTATATTCAATACATTTAATGCTGTTTTGAAGTTGCTGTAACATGTTTTTGTGCAAAGCGCACGGCGTTAGTGCTGACGTTTTAAGTCGTACATATTTATTTTTTTAATTTTAAAGATATGAATGGTACATTTTGAGGACAAATAATCTTAATGTTAACTAAAATGTTCCTCCGTATAGATATTTCAGAATATTTGGCTTTCTTAAGGCTACTTTGGTCGATTTCTTTGAAAATATGCCATTTTGGCGGCCATTTTGAAGTTCAAGCATTCAAGTAACCTAATGTTTAGAGAGTCACATTATATACTTCATTAGCTTTAATTTGATACCAAACATGACATATTTACAACTCAAATGGGATCTGTCACACTTAATACGGCATGTAAGAAAGGGGGAACGGCTGTGACGCTAATAACAAAAATTGCTCAAGCGTATATTTTTGGCATCATTCAGGTTCTGAAAGTACATGCTCTAAACTATCAATTTCATCAAAAATAATGCATATATACCCAACATGACACTTATGCTATAATTTGGCTGAAATTTACCTGACTAATACATTAATCCAATACTCAAGCATGAAACCTGCGTCACTGTTAAAAGTATGAAATTTCTTAATCATTATTTATGCGTTGATCCCAGTTAGATATTGATTTTACAGCCAGATGATTTCTGTAAATCTAATAAGATGATTTCTTCAATTTAATTCAGCAATACAAATTGCCAGTTTGTGACTGTAATAACAGCATTATGCAGGACACATATTACATGTGACCTGGCTGAATTTGCTTTTGCAAATTTGCGTCCCAAGACTCCGAAACCTGTTTTCCCAATCCTGACTGGAGACTGGTTATTTGCATTGGTAATGCAATTCTCAAGTAGCAGTGGCACTGAGCACCTGGCTAAATTGAGTAACGGAATTCCCTTATCACAGAATTCAATGTTGTGGATAAATTGGGTAATGGATAGGGCTGGCTTTGCTTCGTGCATTTTTAAAAAAACAAATTCCTCGTTTGGCAAATTTAAATTATAGCTTCATCAAAAATATATGTGCAATTGGTATTTCCTATTTTTTCCAATGCATACTGATCAAGTATTAATTGCAGTCTAATGATGTGTCATTTTTCATCCCATTTTTAGAGAACAGATCCAATTTATATTAAAGGTATTTTTTTAGCTGAAAGATGAATATGTTTTTGTTGATAAAGTGTCAGTGATATATTGATGATGAAACATTAAATTCCATATTCCAATATAATATATAGAGAGATGAAAATCAAGCAAGGGTAAAAATGATGTTAGAAATATTATGTAATCAATTTTAGGATTATAGATGAAATCAAATTTAAACATATTTTTTGCCTTTTCAAATAATATCGCTTTTCTGAATACAGTCCTACTTGTTAGTTGTATTTGTATATATCAACGATCCTTAGCTCACGATCAAAGTGATTTTTGTCTTAAAAACTAACATGGATAATTTGCATAGAACGCTAATATTGTAGATATCTGTAGGGTGTTTTGTCAGGGAGCAAGCTGCCTGATTAATTCCCCACTTAGGGTATTTATGTTGCTGTGTTCTTCTCAGAGCACATTCCACTACACTGGATGTATTACAAAAAATGTAGCAGTACAAATGCGTATTGAAAATGCATTTCAGGGATTCAACAAATTTTGCTAAAATGTTAAGGTCAGTGGCATTACCAGGACTTTTTGGTCAGGGGGGGGCAAAGACATTTCGTCTGATTTTTCCCGATTTTCCCGCCGGCGGTTGTACATTTCTTCCCAGTTTTTCCCCGGTAACAAATCCATTTTCGTACACCCAAAATAAATTCAAGTCGATTTTAAAAACTGACAAGCAAAAAAAAAAAGAAGGTTTTAAGCGTTTTCTGCACATCTCTTGACACAATTTTCAGAGCCCTGTGTTTCCTGTCTACCAGTTGCTCTCTCATTTTTCTTGTCCTTCCTGATTTTTCCCGCTTGCTGTCCCGATTTCCCGTCAATTTTTTGTCAAGGGGAGCAGTCTGCACCCCCTTGCTCCGTGCTGGCTACGCCACTGGTTAAGGTTATATATAATGCACAAAAATGATACAGATTTAATTACAGTGATACTGTCAAATTTCAGAATTCACAAATGTAAATCCTCAGGAGTATTTTTGAATTGCCAAATTAATAAGACCACCCCCCCCCCCAAAAAAAAACCCCAACAACACCATCCAATGCAGTTTTGCTTGCAGAAGTGAATTTGATATTGAATTCACTGACAAATTTATGTAGATTGCATGTGATCTCTTCGATTTTCAATCTGTTCACTGACAATGTACTTCTCTTTATATAGTCTGTATGCAAATACTAGTGATGACTGGTATGTATCCCAAGCAATATTCCGAAATTCAAGTTTCAACAAGGTGCTCTCTGCAACGGTATGTAGGTCGGCAGAGAATTGATTAGAATTTAACTTGGTTCAGGCAATAATGTGATGTTCAATGTATCAAGTACATTTTATAATGTTAATATATCCATGCCTGCATCCTTGTCATTAATAGTCTATTCTGTAGAGAAGCATGATATTACAATTTTGACTTCTTATTTTTAAAAAAAATAATCCTGTCAGGCTTTAATTTTGACTTCTTAAATTTCACATTAAACATTTGAAAAAATCATGTCTGGCTTTTTTTTTTGTAGGATTTGAACCAATCAAATTCTTTTTGTACCTAATCGGGGTGGGACACATTTAGCTAGTAAATATGTATTTTTTGCAGGACCATTAGTGTTTTACAATATTTATTAAGACTGACCATTTTCCTTGTCTCCCTGGCTTGCACACTCTCCCTATCAGGACGATATTCATTGTATAACATATTCAGAGCGACGTTTGCTCCAGCAAAGCCCTAACTATGAGTATGTCATGAAAGTCATTGGGGACAAAGTGAAGATGATGTTACAATTCACATTGAGCTGAATTTGATAAACATGGTCTAGTGTCCCAGGACTGTACAATGTTAACTACATATATACTGTACACCCAATTTCCCAGGGATGTATGATGCTACAATCAAGCTTGGCTACAATCATGGAAAATGTTTGTTGAGACACTACTGACTAGGGTATATTTCAGGTTATTTTCTTTCAAACTTGGGCAAAATGAACTAAGTTTTGACTCAATACAAAATTGTGTCCTTCCCGACCCCCATCAAACAATGTTTAGAGGTATAACAAAGGATTAAATGACATGATATCTACCAGCATCATACTGGGGAGAGGGGAACAAATAAAAACATGACTACAAAGGTGTCCTAACCCTTATTTCCATGATTGAAGCCATTGCTTTAGCCTTCAATCTGGGCACCCAATAGCCTGGTAATAATAGATTTTGAAGACATTGTTGTACATGTATATTAGCCTCATATAGATATTGTCTGAGCCGAAATTAAATTTATTTTGATATACACACAGACATTTCGAGAGAAACAAGATATGTACATACTCTTGACTTCAAGCATAACAGCCCAGAATTTGGGCACAGTTGTCCATAGAACTATGTTTTGTATCCTCGTAAAATAAAACTCGGCTCTTGATATTTTGTAAAACATGAGCAAAGTATGGTACATTTGTAAGAGTGAAAACAGACCAGCGAATCTCATCAAAATAGCCTTAAGATAGACTTGTGCTAGCATGGCACGGAAGAATTGCGTTACATTTCTTCACTTGATTTGCCCTATTCAACATTTAGTGCTTTAATTACAGAAAGCTATGTCACTTGATATTTAATTTGTAGAGATATTTCATTGAGATTGGCAATGCAACTGTACTTGGTACTTTAGTATCTAATTTAGTTTATAATAATATGATGCTTCGTTGAGTAGTTTGTGTAGACTTTTAATTCTTAATGCTTTTTTACCATTTGTTGATCATGACAAAATCTTTGAATTGCAAAATTAAATGTTGCAAAAAGTGATGGCATATCATACTAAGTATCAATATTATAATTTCATTTTTGACATGTACTTATTCTTAGTGATCAGTGGTGACAAAAATGTACATGGTTAAAACATGAAAATAATGATACATGTATACTCTTCACTTCAGGCAAAACAGCCCAAACATTTGGACACTATACCTTAAAACTACATTTGTATCTCATTTCCTTATTTTTAATAAAACTCAGCACTTCATATTTGATAAAACAAGCACACAAAACATGCCTAGAATGAATACATGTACAGACCAGTGAATCTCATCATAATAGCCTTAAGATAGACTTGAGCTAGCCTGGCACAGAAGAATTGCATTACATTTCTTCACTTGTCCTATTCAACATTTAGGGCTTTAAAGCAATAAGATTTTGATCAAAAATGGTCTTTTTATAGTAAAAACAGCATAAATTGAAGCAATGTGCCTACCTGAAAGTTTTGTCAAAAAATTGTTTTGCCATTGAAAAATTGATAAAAAGCACATGCATGCTTTCCTATACTTATACATGTGGAATTATATTTGGGATCCCTAATTTAATTCTTAACAAATGGCCATAAAAGAAATAGTAAGCATATTTAAGCCAAATCATTTGGAGGGTATTACTATCTACCCAAAACAAACCCAGTAAGCTAAAAAAAATCAAAGATCATGGGTGACAGGGGGCGCATCATGGAAAGCCAAGTCACCTGATATAACCTAAATATGTAGATACATTTTACTGAGATTGCATTGATATACATTGTAATAATACTTGGTAAGTGCACGGAAACTGATGTACTTCGTTGCAATGTCATATGATGCTACTCGCATACACAGGCAATTTTGTGTAGTTAATCTTGCCGATACTGTAAAACTCACAACATGTTTTTGCTACTACCTATATGGCTTAAATTCTTGTGGGAGTTTGAAATTGTATTTCCTAATTAGAAAAGTAAAGTAGTTTCCTATTGATATTAAAGTTACTAGCCAACAATTAAAAAAAAAATACAGAGCAGTTTTCCTTCCATATAGATATAGTACACATCTTGTGCTTATGATTTTCTGATACGTGACACCATTCAAATCATGATGCTAAATCAAGAGGGGATCTTGGCACTTACAAGAATATGTACATGATTATTTCATCCAAAACTAATATGTATTGTGATAGATTGGCTTTGAAAATTCAAAATGACCACTGTTCAAAAGGTGTTGTATTATATCACATTCTCATCTCCAAGATATAACTGCGGATCATATTTTGATAAATTTCAAAAGCCCATATTTATTTTTCTGATTGTTATTAATCTAAAACTTAACTTTCTAATATCTAGTTCTATATAGTTTTGGAAATATAGCAGAAAACGTACTGCTTACTTTTTTCAAACTCTTATGTATTTATTTAACAATCTTATTCACAGGGTTGCATACTTTCTTTTTCTTCTGAAGAGTAAACTAGAAGCAATCTGAGGGTGAAACCTTACTAAATGCATTTCAGAGTCAAGGTCAATCATTTATAATTAAAATTACGTACATGTTAAAATCAGAGCCTATTTTAATTTGTATTAGTTTTAAATGTGATAAAGGTTATCATGCACATTATAAGCTCCTAACCATGGCTGAAACAGCAACCATACAAAAGAATGCTTCAGGTTCTGTGACAGGTACTGAATTAAACTGATGCAAATTTCATACAATTATATTTGAAGTTTTATTTTAAAGCAGTTGCCTCGTCCATGTAGTTGTATGTACTGGTATTTCATTTCAGTGTGCTTGTTGTACGAAATAGGTCTCAAGTTCATCCCACCCTTCGGGCATGACTGATACATCCACTACTAAATCAATGGCTGATTGCCATTTCATCAATCTCAATGACTGGCTGCCATTTCAGTCAGGGATAGGAAGACCGGTCATCAATTAAACATCAATTTTGTAATTAAAACCATCCCATCTGCTGACCTTACCTTGACTAAATAATTACTATTGTCATGATCAATGTTGCGTGCACAAACCAATAGGGTCAGTCATGTGAGTTCGGCCATTTTGGCTGCCATGCATTTGTATTAGTGAATGATGCCTATCTACTGAAGATAACAAATTTCTATTCTGTTTTAAAGATGAAACATTCGTGACTTGATGAAGCAGAGAAGAGATTAATTTACCCAACTTTCAAATCTTATTTATAAATGCTAAGGTCATGTGGGCCTTATTGGTTACATGTGTATACAAGGTATTTGTAAATCAGAACAGATATCAGAGATGAAAACTCCATTCTGATTTTTGAAGATATTTTGATAAAATGTTTATAAAACATGTTTAACAAAATGAAAGTCGTGCAAAAAGCAAAAATGTGACATTTTGAAGAGATCTGAACCTGGGATCTGAAAAACATAGAAATCCTAATCAGAGAATTTAGGGAAAATTAAAAAAAATACAATTTGCATCTGGTGAACCTGACCTACAATAATTAGCTTTCTCATCTCGTTTAAATAGATTTTTAAAGATAAGATTACACTTCCCCTTTTATATATATGTCATTTTCTAAACTGCTGTATAATTTCAGTCATTGATCAAGGCTATTTGTTTATGTAATTCCTGGCATAAATGCACTTTGATATCAAAATGATGAAATTAAAAATTGGACTGTCATTGATGTTTAGGAATATAATTGTTTCATTTATCAAAATAAGTAGAAGTGATTTTGGCAAGCTGGCATTTTGTTGCTATGGTTATGAATACTAATGAAACTTGACAATGCCCTTTAAACATACATTCTCTTAAGTACAATTATTGGTCATTATTTACATCATGCAATATGGACTTAAAATGGTTTCTATTTGTCAAAATATTCATAATTATATACCGAATGGCATGATTTGAGCCAGTCAATAGTCTTTTACTATTGCCCTCTCAAAACAAAATCGGTATATAAAACAAAAATTGACTGCTCTTTCACTCTGGCAATAGTAAAAACTATTTCTCTCAATGATCTTGAGACTATCATACTATTTCCCTCAACCTGTGGTCTTGGGTAATAGTATACAAATACAACATGGTTTGAGAGGAAGTATCGCAAAATACTGTCCCCAAGGTGTTGGATGATCGAGATTTCCTCCCGAGGCACAGCCAAGGGAGGAAGTCTCCATCATCCAACACTGAGGGACAGTATTTTGCAATGCTTCTCTGAAATAAATCATGTTGTATTTGTTTTACTACACCTCAAAAAAGTCAAAATAAGTTAAAAATAAATCAAAAATCAACAAATTCAATACTTTGCCGTGAGCCATGCGGTAGTACCATGCGGAAGTTTTTACTACTTTCCCCGCGTGTGTGTAAAACAAACAGGCGCAATGCGTAAACGCATACCCGCGCGGCTGTACTTGAGTATTAACGCACACGCAGGAAAGTAGCCAAAAATAATTTTTGCGTGTCTCCGCTATTTAACCAATAAAAAAACTGTATCAACTTATATTATTCAAGAGGTGTAGTAATATATACTATATAGTCTCAAGAGCACTTCGGGGCAATAGTATACAAATATTGACTGCTTTGAGGGGCATGGTTTAAATTATATTCCCGAGGTGATCTCAAAACCATGAATATGCCCGAAGCGAAGCTGAGGGCATATTCATGGTTTTGAGATCACCGAGGGGAA
>JXSR01S058613.1:33852-44076 GCA_000969725.1 Ophiothrix spiculata | reverse complement strand
TTCATTGTAGTATTGAGTTGCACTTTGGAAAAGCTACCAGTAACATGCATCTGTATATATTTGGTGGATAAACACTACTATAATAACTCAAATATGAGGTCATCGAGTTTTAATCAAACTCGTTTATATGCATATTCATTATGGTTGTGTCAACCCATCATTTTTGGAAAGGTATTTACTCTGTAACTTACCAACTAAAAATTAAATCTATATAAAAGTATATATTTCTAGAAGGGGAGTTACGTGCTGAACATAATAGTGATGCTGATTTTTTGAAAAAATCCTACGGCTTTGACCCAAGGGTCAAAATATGCTATTTTGGCACTAAACATTTCGGAAAAGCCTAACTTTTGCTTTGGTAAAAATTAGAACTAAATTACAGTACTTCTTAGAACCTAGAAACCAATGTCCAGGGTTGGTTTTCTCATAGTTTGGATTCCTAACTTATTTTTTTTAATTATTGCCAAAAATAAGTAAAAACTTGCCATTTTTTGTGGCAAAAATAATAAATCTGAGAAAAACTGTCCCAGGACATTTGTTTTTAAAGATTCTAAAAAGTAATTTAGTTCCAATTCTTATTAAATTTTAGTAAGGCTTTCCTTAAAGGTGCAATTCATGATTTTGATGTTGCCTCTTTTCTAGTTAAATAAAAATAAGAGTACAACATAAATATATACTGAAAATTTCACTTGATTACGACAGTTCGTTTCCAAGTTACAAGCTTTTCACCATTTTGAAAACTCCCCATAGACTTCTGTGTTCTAATTACTGTCGGGGCCCCGACAATAATTAGAAAATGGCACATTTTCTCACTTTTCTCAAAAACGCAAGCGAATGTGAAAGAATGGTTTAGTGATCGTAACATATACCACTTGAGGATTCTTATAGGCTAAAAAACTCACATTTGATAGAGGTGACCTTGAGGGTGAAAAGTAGATCATGAATTGCCCCTTTAACTTGTTGGCTTCAAAAATATGTATTTTGTCCCCAAAGCCCAAATTAGAGGCAATTGTAAAAAATCACATCACCATCACGTTCCATATGTCAATATGCCTCTAGAAATGTAATCTGTCATTGGATTTAATTTTGCTTTCCTGAGTAACGGAGCAAACATTTTTCCAAAAATGATGGGTTGATACCAACCTTCAACCCTTCCCCATTTCTTTATGTATGGATTACATCAAGCATCATGTTAAGCTAATAAACTATTCTTTTTTTTCAGGCCAGACTTCTCAATAACATTCACATACAAAACTACACTTCACTTCACTTAAAATAATAAGCTTCATTTGCATTTAGTCGAGAATTTGAAACTTTTTACATTGATCCAATCTTAAAAATTAATTTTTGCTTACTCTGTACAAATATTGCACTGTCTTACCATTTCTTTACAAAACAGGAAGTTTTCTTCTTTTTTTCAAAAACAAAACTGGTACTTATTTTTTCTAATATTGACAAAATTTTACTAAATATCGGCATCATTGTTATCCAAGAAACTGAAATGATTTGTCATATTTACTGATATATATGTAGTAAAATTAGGGTGCTATATTACACCACATGTCTGTGCAAATTTCAAATGTGACAAAACAATGCAATGTTTTGCACTCTGAAATATCAATTCATACACATGTGTGCTTTGTGCATAGTAAAGGTATCGAATGATATCTTGAATAATATGTGATGCCTCACCCCTGAAAGAGGAGACTTTGCAGATTATATCAATTTTCATTATTATCTTTTCATCTATTAAAGCATTTTCTAAGCTTTAAAATGAAACCTCCTTGAAATTGATCAACAGAAAATCTGCTGGAAATTCTTATTATTTTCTTTCTTTTTTACTGCCTATTTTCACCAGTTTCTTGAAAAGTGTTCTGTTACAAAGTACCCCTTCTTTGGGGTGAGCCATCACATATGATCCCACAAACAGAGCTTTGCTATCTTGTCAGACAACATTAAGCTTTATCACCAACTGTTCACACATTTGCTAAGTACTTAATGGTCCACGCATGTCAAAAACTCCCGTTCCCAATTTAATAACAAAATATAATAAATAGTTGGTGCCTTGGCATCAACAAAAACAAACAAATAAACAAATTAATGACAATTAACATTGCAAAAGAACCATTTTAAAACCCAAAACAGCTTACAATTTTTAGCATATAATCTATCTTCATCATAAGACCCAAGTTAACAATATTATTGATTTACTTGAATATTTGAAAGAAATAACCTTCACATAATAGTAATAACCATTCATAACCTCTTACCATTAATTAAGGCCAAATTCAACATGATTCAAATACTGTAAACATATTTAATTTTGAGAGGGATTAAATTTTAAATGAAAAATCACTAAATAAGAAAGTTTGAAGTTGAATGCCAACTGGAATACACCTGCTTTCTGTATTGATAGTAGGAATTACAGTAACATGGGAGATCTGTGCAAAACTAGATAGCAAAGTCGGACAATCCAACAATGAGACTCACAAGATTTGCCAGGAATTTGTAGAGAGACTCTTGATGGCAGGGAAATCAATGATGACCCTAAATCATCAAAAACTAAAAGAAATAGGAAGAATCACCACACAAGATTTTCTGAATCGAAATCATTTTCTCCAATCACCCAACATGACAACATTTTTATTGTGTGGTGGTGGTAATTTGCAGTGAACCATCTACAGAAAATGGCCATGGATTGCTATTCCTCACTAGTCATCCAATCAAGTGGTCCGAAGGGGATCTAGGCTTACAAGATGTTAAGCGCTCTCCGTACAACCCCGTATGCCATGTGTGTTTGGCTGTGTAAGGAAACAAAACTATTGATAACCCATCAACGACACACATGAAAGATGTCCTGTATTGGATATCCACTTTGTTGCACCGTGAATCCATCAAGGAACCTACACTTTATCCAAAAGAGATGCTGGCACAGTTAAAATCCATACATGAAAAGACCAATCTACTAATTCTAGTATTGGCAGACAGATGGTCTGAAGATAGTATCGCCAAATTGAAAGTTGAAAATGTCCAAAACTTTACAATATGTACCATTATGCAATTTTCTACTTTATTTTTAATGTTTTTGGACAGAAAACCATAAACAATGGTTAAAGACTTGTAACATTAGTTATGTCAAATAGGCATGTGTAATAAATATGCACAGATTACATATCTAATATAGCTGCAGTTCAGTTTACTACTTTTTTAAACTTGAGAAATGGCTGCTTGACCCAATGGCAATCTAAATTGGATGTAAATCTCTCAAACATGATAAGACCACAGTTTATATTAAACAACAGGACTATGCAAATATCCAAATAGATTCTTGTAAAGTGAGTAGAATACACTGTGTATGAATGTAAAAGAATAAAAAAAAATTCTTGCAGAGATTCTCCCCTGGTAGATTAACGCGAATCCAATATGATTTTCGCAGCATGGGATGAACTTGTACCCCTGATCAATTTGCTCAAACTGAATTCAACTGAAAGTGCACATGAAAAATAGATGTTCTGTAAATATTCATCTTATGTGCAAGATATGGAAGTACCTTCAAAATTAAATACATTTACAGTTGGCAAGATTTGTAATTTGTTAAAATCTAGTGGTTGAGCATGCTTATTAAACTTCAAGGAAATGAAGGGAAGGTTATTTGCCTAGTACAGTCTGAATATTCCAAAACAACACTTTTTGAAACACGCGACACAATCAAGGGAATCATTTCCATTTTTCATTACTACCTTATTGTACATTTTAAATACTACATTTTGATCCAAACCCCATAAAAATTGGTCAATTGGTTTGAGAGATATGCAATTCTCTTATCTTAAAAACAATAATTCTCAAAATCAATATTTCCGACATCAGACTCATTCCTGTTAATCATGTTACAAATATATTCCAATCTGATTAGGGACGCACAATTTGACTTTCAGGGAGGGGGGGGGGGCTGGCAAAATGGGTCGAGGCAACTTTTTTTTTTTAGTTGGCCTCGGGTCAAGTTTTTTTTTTTACCTTTCGTACATTATGGAGACATATCTGGTGCACAACTTGTAGGGGGTTGAGGGGCTAAGCTCCTGAAAAAACAAGCAAATTGAAGTAATTACAGACATTTTTGAACCTTAATTAAGGGGTCCAGGGGCGAAGCTCGGAAAATTTGGCTATATTTGACGTATTTCAATGCATTCTGGGCAAAGGTTTTTTTTTCTTATTTTTCATTTAGTGAGTCAAGTGTTTTTTTTTTGCTCACACGTGAGGCATGTTATTATTTTTTTTGCTCACATGGCGAGGCAACTTTTTTTTTTTAGAAAAACTTCCAGCTCCCCCCTGAGAGTCTAATGGTGCGCCCCTTATAGGTCAAACCAAAGAACACATACTTGATTTCAGTAACAAGTGACTTTTTCCTTGAAAAACACAGCATCATAGTAATAGTATGGGCTTCATTTGTTAACTTTTGCAGTATTTGATGAA
The DNA here is from genome assembly GCA_000969725.1 of Ophiothrix spiculata. Taxonomy (NCBI): domain Eukaryota; kingdom Metazoa; phylum Echinodermata; class Ophiuroidea; order Amphilepidida; family Ophiotrichidae; genus Ophiothrix; species Ophiothrix spiculata. The sequence continues at coordinate 39,606 of JXSR01S058613.1, read as the reverse complement.
GATAGATTATATTTTTGATCTTAATGCACTGAAATGCCAACCCCACCTGTGATAAAATAAAAACATTTCTCATTAAAGTTTATCACTACAACAAGAAGGATTTAAATCAATTTTATGAAAGTTAAACTAATATTTGCCTTGGTAACTAAAAACTTATTCAGCAAAAGAATATAATAGGGTTAAGTGTACTCCAGTAATATTGATTCCTCTACCTCATATTGTGGAATTAAATGTACCAACTTGTGCTTCATAATGGGTCTGTATAACTACATCTTGTAGAATGCTTTATTCCATCACATTATGGAAGTAATGTACCATTTTTTTTGAAAATTTTCAGCAATACAAAGTATATTCTACTCCTTGTCATTACTTAAAAGCAGGATCTAGAATAATTATTCCAGTGTATGAAATGCATGGCGTCAAGTCAATATCATCCTGTGGAATGCTTTATTCCATCACATATGTGTCTGTCCAGCTCCTATGATAGCAGAAACTTCATTTTGCGCTACAGGTGAAAATACATGTCAATGTCGTAATTTGCCGAAATTGATTTTTTGACAGATTCACAATCTTTGTCCTTACTACAAAATACCAGCAAAGTTTCATTTCAAGAAAATGATAGGAAATGTGAAATAAATCTGCATATTTTTAAGACAATCAACAGAAAATAAAGGGCTTACTGATCTTTGAACGTGTTTATCTCAGTTATACGTTTCACTCTCTGACAAATTTTAACGGACTATAACTTGACTTCTGGAAATCATGTGAAGTTCATTAAGGAGTCATTTTAATCCTTAAAGCAAATAATTAAAAAAGTGAAAATGACAAGAGGTGGCATTTACTGCTGGTTTAGGATGGACGGTCACATATGGATATGAAATAAATGTATAACTTGAATCAGAATCAAGCTTCTTGCAGGGTGCTTTATTCCATGTGGGTGTGGAATAAATGAATGTGCAATATTTAACTCTCAGTAATGTACATTGTTTTCATTCCAAATCAGTTCGGGAACTATAGGTCATAATTCATTTATGTAAATGAATTCATTTACCGTAAAGGAATTCCTATACTATATAGTATATGAATTGATTTACTTTAACTTTAAATTAATTTGTGGAGCAACCTAAGAATATCGAAGAATATTTTCAAGCATTTTCATGTTTACCAACACCTATTCTACAAATTAAGTAGTGAAATTTTAATTTTTTTTTAAATGTTCAGAAATTTTGGTCGATACAATTCAAAATTAATTTCACAGCTAAATTTGTACAATAGGTACCATTCAACATGAAATTGCTTTAAAATGTTCTCCCATTTTTATAGATTGCTCCAAAAAATGTTTTAATGTTAGAGTAAATTATTAGTATAGGAGTAGTAAAGTATAGGAGTTCAGGAATTATGACCTTTCCCTGAAATATCTACTTTTATTCCATTATATGTTGTGGAACAAAACATAATATATACCAAACAAAGCTCCATATAGGATGTATTTCATTTCAATGTATCTTGAAGAACATTTTACTTTAACTTAAAAAGTATTGTGGAACAAAATGTTCCTTTTAACTATTTAATGTATGGTGTTTTAATTTAACATTACAAGACATCTTATTCCATTTATAGGCTGTGGAATACATTTCCATTTATAGGCAAAAGACAAATTTATTGGACAATATAATAGAAATCCAAGGCAAGGGCTGCATTTACAAAGAATTGGACCCTGCACGTTGGATTTCTGTTTACACTGTCCAATATTTTTGTTTGGCTTATAGTGCTCTCTAAGCCCCTGGAATATTCCATTCCAACATTGTGAAACAGATGTGAAATTTGGTACTCATAAGGGGTGCACCATTAGATTTCCAGGGGGGAGCAGGAAGTTGGGTTTGGGATTGATTTTTTTTTGTTCGCGCCCAATTTGGGAGCAAATTTTTTTTCACGGAAATTACTGTTTTTTTTCAATTCCATGTTCGGGGGGAATTTATTTTTTCTTCTGCCTGTGGAGGGGGATTTTTTCCCAAAAAACTTCCTGCTCTCCACCTGGAAATCTAATGGTGCATCCCTAAAATACTCACTTCTGCATAGAGTGCTTCATTCCATTTCTTTAAAAAATGCAGACATAAGTTTTCCAAGTTTCTGAATATATCTAAACAGACCAGCTGAGTGATATAGACAGCTCCAAAAAAAAAGATTTATGACTTGGTCATGGCTACCTTCAGGAGTAGGGTGGTCTGGAACTACTTTGGGACATGTGGTGGGTTGAAACATGACAAGTTTTTCCTTGAGCTTGGTGTAAGCAATCTATGGTGACTTTAAAATTATTTTAATTGGTTGGAATCTGATGTAGCAAGATTGCAACAAGTTTGAAAATTGAAATTAACACAGAACTTGCTAATAAGGTCAATATGTCTGACAGTCCAATCACTCATGGTAGGCTGTCAGGGATGGTTATGGCTTTTTGTAAGTTTGCCTGAATTTGCCTGAAAATGTGAATTTCCCAATACTTGTGTACAGTGAAGATCCAAGCATTTTTGCCTGAATTCAGGCAAAAACCTGAAGATACCTATAATTGGCTGTGTGAAAGATGAGCTTGGTGCAGGTTATGCACATCTCATCATGTGAGTGCAAGAAAGTCATATCTTTAATGGCTGCCTTTAGTTATATTCATTTAACACCTAGTCACTAGAATGTGAAAAATCCCCTAAAATTTCCCTGCCGTATGTCAGTGTCTCTTGAAATGGTTCTGTGACACTGTCGCCTGAAGATGCATTTCAAGAGCCACTGACCCAAGACTGGGGATTATACAGTGTGCAGTCCAAATTAATGACAAATGGCAGCTATTGCAGATACAACTTTCTTGTAATCACATGATGATTACTGTCATGACTAGGCTTCCTATGTGCATTCCTTGGCAATAATCACCTTTCAGTTATTACTAGACTATAAATTACATCATTTGATACTTTGCGTTTCGAAACTCTAAGATAAACTTTCAATGTATCAAATCACCACCAGTTCCAGATACCCAAGCCATCTCTACACCATTAAAAAATAGTTTTACTCAAAAAATCTTACAATAATAGACACCTGTTGACTGTGTCAGTCAGGATGCACCTTACGATATCACCTTAGGTTATATAAAACAAAAAAACAAAAACATATCTGACATAAATTATGACTATTACTGTTACAGTGATACGGCTGCACCTTGGTCATGATATGATTGCTGCGCTATATCTTGGTACTAAGTGAATGCCGTCCATACTGGCCGTTCTCTTCAGCTCTGATAGCGTTGCATCCTGGGCCTTTTCTTCGCAAATTCTTGTGATTGCCTGAATAAATTGATAGCAAAATAATAATGCATGAGATGAAAATGCTGTTATGAATCAAGGGTTACACTTACAAAATTTTGAGCCCATGCCCACTCTTTGAGCAGATTTTTATGAACCAAATGCTATATTTTAGGAATCAAACACATAACATGAATTGTGTTTCCTCATCTCAAACACATCATCAATCAGCAGTGAATGTAATTTGTTCTTAAGAAGAAGTGACATTCTTAGTCACTGAGTGCGATTTTACTTCCTAATAAGGAATTTTGGCCATCCATTATGAGACAATAGATGACAGTGCGTTCAGCGTGACGCCGCGCGTTCAAAATTACGGCGCGATGCAGGTATACGCACACATCCGACGCGGACAGCTTTATTGGGTTTGGAATATTTCATGTTTGAATAGGGGTGTACGTTTTTCCAATGATAATGTTTATAGTTTTTGGCAATAATTTACATCGTTTTTGGTTTTAAAACGACTCAAATTTGTGACTAAGAATGAGAATAAAAGATGGCAATTTATTGTTTTGCCTGTCATCTATCGTCTCATAATGGATGGGCGTACATTATTTTGAGTAATGGGTGCCCCCACAGGGGGTGCCCATTACGAAAAAATAATGTACGCCCATCCATTATGAGAGGATAGATGACAGGCAAAACAATAAATCTTATCTATTATTCTCTAATTTATAGCCACCGACTATCATTATCCGGAATCTAGTTTGATAAATTTGTACCCATAACAACACTGGTTTGTGAAATATGGTGGGTTCATGGTGCATTGCTCTACAAAGTTCCTTGAACAATGTAAATAAAAATCCAGAGTGCAGGGCCCTCATTTCTTGCAAGTTTGATCCACCGCTGTATTTTTGTTTACACTATCCTGGGAATTTTTTTCTGACCTATGTGTCAAGACTGTATCTAGGCAAACATCATGTGATGTAGGTAGTAGTAGTAGTAAGCCAATATTTTAAATCCGGTTTTATCCCCGTCACGGGGGTGGCCGGATTCACCTCGCACTCACGGCAACTGTCTTCACTCCCTCTTAGATGTATATTTAAGATCTTGAATCACAAGTTGAATGCACTATATTCATGACACAATTTCTAATCTTGAATTGACTACTTTTAAGATTCAAAGATAATGTTATAAAAAACATTATCTTTGAATCTTAAATTGCCTACCTAAAACATTATTTACTCAATATATGATCAGTTTAAGCACTCTAGACTTTAGTTTACACAAACAATTTTGGATAATCACTCAGCCTCCATGTGTGACAACAAAATAGCCTGGGGGGTACTCAGATTTCGGTTGTGTAGGACGCGCGGCCGGAGTTTTAGACTACCACCCGTTTTGTAAACCTGAGGAAGCGAAAAAATTGCTACCCATATGTTAACCAATTTGCCTCTAACAACCATTGATTTAGATCGTTCAATACATTTTTACAATGTAAATTGCACTTTAAAAGCCCAAATTTGGCAACCGATGGGTAAACCAAAGGAAAAATTGGTCAAAAAATGGTCATTTTTGAAAAATGCAACCGTTATGTAAACCATTTTTCAAATTTTTGAGGGGCCTTTGGTAAACCTGGGAGGTTAAAAATACAACCGTTCTTGGACTCGCATCCGTACACCCACCTTTCCACTGTGTACCCTGCGGGCAAAATAGCTGTTAAAATAGCTGCTACTTTTGATTCAACTGTCATAATTTCCTTGCATACATCTCTGCACTGCAAGGCTTCTTTTATGTGTAGAATATATACATACAATGTATGGGAGGTCTTGAGAATATTGATGAATAAAAGCACAGTTGCATAGATGGATTTGAATTGTCTTACTTCAATCCAAAACAACCAACATGAGTCAGGAAAAGGGGGAAATGATTGTCCAAAAAGATTGCTTGTTTTCAATATCCTTAAGTTCGTAAAGTTATAAATTTACACAATTTCTTGTCTGAATCAGCAGAATGTTTGTGAGATTTAAATACATTGATTCAACCTAATTTAAAGGCTCATGAGAAACTTACCTCTAGTTTTTGTGCCCTTTCTTTACTTAGTGGTTCAAGTGGAAAAGCTAGATCCTTTGCATCAGCTAGAGCACGAAGATCAAAGTAATATTTAGCATAGACACTGGAGGGAACATTGATGTTGAACTGCAGCATTTCCAAAAACTGGCGTTCTAATTCATTCCTAAACAGAAAACAAATAAGACATGCATTCATTTAGAAATTAACAAACAAATAGATATAAAAAAAAATATATCTCTTTTTAAAGAATTAAAAAAATAAAGAATTTTTTAATAAATAAATAAATACAAAAGAAAAAAACACAGAAGTGAATGCCGTCCATACTGGCCGTTCTCTTCAGCTCTGATAGCGTTGCATCCTGGGCCTTTTCTTCGCAAATTCTTGTGATTGCCTGAATAAA
>JXSR01S058613.1:23121-33802 GCA_000969725.1 Ophiothrix spiculata | reverse complement strand
TGAGCATTACTTATGAGTCAAAGTAAAATATGTCAGAAAAAAACACAGAGTAGTACAGAGTCTTCTACAAGTAACAGAGTACTGATGATTATATAATTGTTCATGGATTGAATTTGTGAAGCGTATGTGGTAGTATTCACACAATAGTTTCCCACTCCAGCATACATCTTAAAGTGGAGACGGTCAGTGTCTACGCTTATGACTTCCAAATACATGATCACAAATTACTGACACAAACTATAGTTCTTCTTAATCAAATTCATCAATAGCAAACAAAACCAATATCTGCACAATAGATATTTGAATCTGAAATATATTCATCAATTTACAGGGTGTCTAAAAACTTACTACAAATCCAAAAAATGTTTTGATCTTATATTGTAAATTCAAATGATGCTCTGACCAGCTTTTATGATTATGCAGTTGTTGTATGTGATCTTAATTTGCCAATACCATACCTGGCTTGGTAGATTTTCTCCAATTTCTTTCCTCTTACATTCTGCAAATCAGAATTCTTCTCATAAAATGTTGTTTGATAGGACTGGTTCTCACCATTACAGTTGTCTGCGTAGCAGTATCTTAATCTCCATGTTGAGAAGATATGCTACACGTTGAGAATTACAGATCTATGAATTTAGCTATTAGGTAACGAAAAAACAACCCTGTTTTACGGGCGGGCACAGCTTTCAAGTAGGGTCGGATGTTTGGCCATATATTTTTCTAAAAAAAATTGCCTAAAATAACCAAAAAAAAGAGAAATTTTGCAATGGTCGGGCCCGCAAAGCAGGTTTTTTTTGTTGCCTTGGTGATAAGTCAATCTAATTTTGTCAAAATTGAGTAACTATAACATACTTACATATCTTCTACAGCGAGATCTTTAAGGATCTGGCAATAATCTACATTCCATACAGCCTGGTCATCCCAGACTTTGGAAGCCAGCAAGATTGCTCCAAGCACCATTCTCTTCCAATTAGATGGAGTTATATCTATCTCTGCATAAGTCAATAATCTCTCTAAATATACCTACAGGTACATAATAAAGAATAATAAAGCCTTTTATAGTTGTAAATATGAAATGTAGGGCACCAAGGAACATACACTTATGGCATTTACAAAGATCAGGATATTACTGGTTTCTTTGCTTTTCACAGCTATATATACTCCAAATTCACTGTGTGTTACACAACTTAACTATAAAAAAACAATTTATGTGAAAGGTGTATTCAACTGACTGTAACATGGGTTTGCAACCAAAACAACTAGTAATCAATTCAACATATTAGTGCAAAGTTTATCCAATTCAACAGACCAAGGGCAGTTTTGATGACAAAGCGCACACAATCATTTTGTTGGCAACTATTTTTATCATAGATTTTATCTTTAATTTTCATAATTGAACAATATAGTCTGCTTCCAATGTATGAAACTATAATATTTTTCGACGTATATAAATATCTTAGTTTAAAACATTGTACGAAGGAATATGTTATAAATTGTCATAACTTTTGGCTTGTATTATGAAATAAAGCAATCTTGTTTGTTATCGATAAGGTTTATTTTAAATATTGTTATGTCAAAAAGGTATCCATGTTTCAACAAAATACAATTTCTGCAATCAATAACACAACAATGGCAAATGGACATATTCAGTTGTGTATTTTTCACAAAATACCAACAAAATCTATGCTTCAGTGAAGGCCCTGTGTTATTTTATTGCAGTTTTAATTGTCTAGCATGAGATACAACGTCACAATATAGTCCATGATTGATCCCCAGGAATCAAATTAGGAATTTAATGCTTGCTATGTGTGTGTGTAGATCCAGAGTGACTTATGATGATAAACAGAGATGCCAGTATGTATCACTAAAAAAACCTAAAACTTCAAAAAATCTTGAAAATGCATGTAAATTTTGGCAAAAAAGCTGGAAGAAGGGCTGAAAATATATAAAAACCTGTAAATTTGGAATTAAAAAAACCCTGAAATTGGGTTAAAACAGGAAAACTGGCATCTCTGTTTTATACTACAACTACATGGCAGGCACCAAACTGGAAGTCAAATTATTTTCCCCTGGTTTGATACTGGTGCATACTAGTTCTGATGCATCAATCATCATTAAAAACCTGAATATCCTATGAATGGATAAAAATGACACAGATTCTGATCATTTTGGTCCAAATCTGTAAATAGATAATTCCTAGTTCAATTCCCTGGTATGGACTGACATCAAGTCTTGGCTACGTCAATGAAGGAAAGAATGTGTTACCATAGATTTACAGGGGAGATACCAGACTTTGTACACCAGCCCATGTAATGGCGTTGTCAGCCATGGAGCTCAAATTGGGGTTATTCGGGTTTACTGGGTTCTCGCCAAAATCATCTCTGAGTGCTGAGACTCAGTTGCGCGTAGAGACAACCTGCGCAAATAATACCTTTACGCGAATGATACGCCAACCTGCACACAAAGCGTGTGTGCGTGTTTTCAATATTCACTCGTTATGACAAGATGCGATACATCATCGGCAAAAACCTGAATACCCCAATTTTGTCTCCATACCAGAATAAAAATGGTGCGGGTGCCTAGTATCTCTCCTGTAAATCTATGGGTGTTGCCAAGGAAGTCAAAGATTCCCATTTTAACTTCCATGGTTTTGCTCAATATTTAATAACTTACCAGCGTTACAATAGCACATTCTGCAGTGAGTTGAGCTGCATTGAATAGCATCCTAATAAACCTATAGATATGTTTGTGTTCAGGGTTGTATTTACCATAGTCTTCAGGCACTGTTTCTCTCTGGAAAAAGTCAAAACAACATGTGTTATTTCATCAAACAAAACTAATTGCAACTCTGGGGAAAATCAATTGGTGAGCATTACTTATGAGTCAAAGTAAAATATGTCATGTAGATTAAAATTAGTCTTAGGCCAAAAAAAAAATGTTTGGTTGTACTAGTAATGGTCCAAAAAGATAGGGTCGGTCGGTAGGAAGGGTTTTTATTTAAATAATTTTTTTAAACAATACAGCCTTGTGGGAACATAAGAAGCAAAGCATGGCCATGGGTTCCACTTGACATGGACCCGTCTTCCGTTCTAAATCCTCCGTCTTGAGAACGGTGGCATTTGGTTCAGGTTTCAAGCTTAAATAAACTTCATTGAGTATTGATGATTCATTGAGGATTGATGTCTTACGAACGGAAACAAGAATATTTGGCCTCGTATTTGGCCCTTGTTTTAGCTCGACAGCGAGAGCATACCTCGTACCTACTCACGAAAGGGATCCATGGCTGCTAGTAGTAATGGAACAGATTCCCGTGCAGTACGTGTTTGTGGTGCGAAACATCACCGTGTTAAAAATGTAAGTTTTTAAATAAAAAGATTTTGTTTTTGCAAAATATTGACAGAAACGAATTTAAGAATATACATTTAGGTGTATCAATGAATATTTTGTATGAAATTAAACATATATTTCAAAAAAATCATTTTCATTCTTTCGTCGCCTAAAAAACACCGTACAACAACTATATTGGGATTCTATTGTCAAAATATGTCATTTAACAGTCGCGTTCTGCTGTCTAAGTTCACATGCTGTTTGTACGATGTATGTATTAAAGCCTGACGTCGCCGCTACGATGATTTTACGTCGACCAGCTAATGTAAGATATGCTATTTGGGATCTTATTCAGAACTTGATCGCCGTTTAAGAGTAAGTTTTGGGGTTTTTTTTCAGTTGCATATTTAAAAAAAAAAAAAAGATAAGGGTCGGCCTCAAATATCGGGTCGTTTTTTTTGCCTCATAATAAAACAAAGAGTCTAAACCAAAGCTTTAAAAGCTTGCCCGTCTCCATTTCATTAAGCATTTAAGCCAGAGCCAGGGGATGGTACACCACTCCTCCCATACAAACAAGTTTGAGTTACCTTCCTAGTACAGTTGAACCTCGTTAACACAAAATCTGTTAACACAAAAACTCTGATAGCACAAAATGATTTGGGAATCCCAAGTGTTGATTTTCTGTGTAAAAATGGTTGGATAAAACAAAATCCTGATAACACAAACTAAAATTGAGGTCCCCAGTGGTTTTGTGTTAACGAGGTTCTACAGTACTTACATACCAATAAAAATTCTGTCATATGAGTGAAGCAGAACAAAGTGAATAAAGAATCTTGTTCAAGAGCAAGCCCATAGGCAGGGGAAGAGTACTCCTGGGGAGTCGCACCTTCAAATATGGCCATGTACAAAAAGGTCCATCCATCAGAACTTGGAGAAGGCCCACATAAAGAATATCCAAATACACCTTTCTAAAGTTAATTTTTAGGTAAAATAATACATCAAATGTTTACAAACCTAAGTACTAAAAAGCCAGATTTTTTGTTTACCACTTTTTGAAAACCATTAAAATTTGTTTTAGGACCAAAATGAACATACCTTACTTCCTAAACATCTATTTTTCAACAATCCAGCACTACCTCTGAAAAATCCTGGCTATATGGGCGGCTCAAGGGTATGATGTATTCATTAAATTGATATTTAAGCTTAGCCCAAAGATATTTTGGTGAAAAATCAGATTTGGCTTCACATGTTTTACCCAAATTTATAAAACAGTTCAAGCATTGATAGTGAAATTAAAATATATGTTCCAGAAAACTAAAACTAAAATTTACATCTGATTTCACAGACCTGTATCCAGTTCCTAAAACTGGGAGAAATCTATTAAGAACTTTTGAGAGCAATAATAACCACATATATAAATTTGTTTCCCCTTTAAAATTGTCCTAATAGCCAACACATGCAAAAGCAATTCACATTATTTGATCAAATTAAAAGCAAATTCAACTGGATGAAGACTTACTGTGAGTGGGTGGACTTTTTCATCAAATATATCCATTTGTCTGTCTGACTCTCTGTTTTTGATGTGATAATATATGGCTAGTGCCACACTGCAAAATAACACAATTGAAAAAAAAAATCATTCAGTACACTTTGGTTTTCATGATGTAAGATTTCATTTTCATATCATAGATAGTTACAGGGATGAGAATGGGTAATTGTCAAAAAAGAGGAAAAGCGTCATAAAGTTGGGTAGAAGGTCAAAAATGGGCTGAAAATGAATAAAAAAGCTAAAATTTTAGCACATGAACATGACCAAAAAAGAGGAAATCAGCTGAAAAGAGGAACTTTCTCATCCCTGTGCTTACAGGGACTGGTTTTGCTCCCAAATTAAGTACAACAAAAACCATTTGCTAGGGAAGTGTTCTCTTTGAATAAAATACACTGGAATGACTATTATAAACAATTGTATATTTAATTTAGCATTTAGAAAGTCAGTTGCAGTTATTAAACGTGAATTCAATAGCACTCAATTACTGATTTTATACACAAGTATGGAGCTTGTTTCATGTGTAAACAATCCAAGGGCAATTAATCACCCACACGATTAACTACTCTGAGTGTGTGTAACACAACTGGACAAGAATTATTTTTGTTTAGATTGACAGAATAAATATTCGGCAAGATTCCACGATTCCTCTTAGTGAATCTATGAGAACAGAGTGTCTCAAGTTGTACATTGAAGAATCTAAACTTCTCCTAGGAGAATTCAAGCTATGACTGCCTCTGGATCCTACAAATTTAAATCAAGGTGATGAACTCAACTGAACCCAAGGACTCGCATTCAATACATGGGATTAGGGTTTCCACCAGGAAGTCGATCTTTACTGAAATTTTAGCCCAAACACAGTTTTGCCTATAAAACTAATAAGCTGTTACATTAGCTCCTGCAATTCATTCATAAGAGCGGGCAATTTGAATTGTTGTTTGGGATGGGTGGTAGTGCACATCCACATTATGCTTTACCAGTGCATTGTGGGATTAAATTTCAGTAAAGATTGACTTCCGGTTGTGAAACGCTAAATCCACTTATTGTATTTTTGAGTTGGGTTATTTACCTGTACTACATTTTTTGTGTGAGAGTCTTGAGATTCCACTCTCAGAAAGAATCCTTAGAATTGAATCTTAGAGAAAGCACTTTTCAATGGTGCAATGATTCAATAGAAATTTCTTAACTAATCCTAAATCAGTCACATAAAGATGTTAAATTTCAAAAGTTTTGATCTTATTGGAAGATTACATACAACTGAGTGCCCCCCCCCCCCCAAAAAAAAAATGTTTAAAGCCCTGGCCTATTGACTTACCATTTAATTGTATTCTTTAAGTTGGGTTGCGTAACTGTGCTATCATCTAAAAAGATTGTTGAACATGAACTAGATCTACTCATTCTGCTTGTTTTATGGTTGAGTTGGTGGGGTGTGTTTTTATGGCTACTTGTATCATGATTGTTTTCTGGAATAAAAACATAAGAGAAAAATACACTGAATCCCGTAGATAGATTATAGGTTAACATATGTATATTTCATGTTTAAGTGAAAACAGAACAAAATCAATGCACACACTATGAATTTCAATGCATCCAATCAAATTCAACAGCAATTGAAATTCATACAAAACCTGAACACCACAAACCCCCATTCTTGAGTTTTTCTTGATTTTGTAAATCAAGAAAAACGTTTAAGTCCAAATATGTCAGACGATAGACCGGAGTTAGCTATGATACTGAAAACGCTGCCAGGGCAGTGTCTACACGTTAGCTTGCATTAGTGAACATTGGATCGGGGGTGCGAGGGGTCCCAGGTTCAAATCCAGGGGGAAATCACATATTTTTAACATAAAAATTTCTGAGATACTTTCTAAATAAAAAGGTACATAACAGTGTTAGGGTTAATAAAGCCTATGTGTATAAACTAATCCTTAGTTTTTTTAAACGCTAACTGAACCTTACAAAATCAAAATCGAATGCACAATGATAATAGTGTAATTGTTATCATCAATGTATAAAACTGTAAACATGCCTAATAATAACTAAAAAAATAACAGAAACAAATAGACTTAAAGGGACTGGCCTAGATTTTTCCCACTAATCGGTAGAACATGTTTATAGTAATATAACCTACAAGTAGTTTTCCATGATTTTGAGGAATATTGGAGAAAATTGCAATTCTTTACCTGCTTTATTTTTTTTTCGCCGGTGAAAAAAAAGATGTGAAAACAGTGTTTCTAGTGTCAAAATTTAAAAAGATTTTGTTTCTACACATGTGACGGGTAAAGAAATTATTTTTGATGAAATTGTTTCTCTTTTAATATGTTTTAAACTATCTGTAAGAGCTTTGTTTGATTTTTAATCTGGTAAATCCAGATCTGAGGTACAAATTTAGGATTCAGAAAACACAAGATAGTCACACCACAATTAAAGAATGATATATTGCAAATAAGTTATCTCTCAATTTGAGCCATTTCTGTGTAAATTTTCGTACTTTTTTGGATATTACTACACTTTTAAGCTTTATTTAGAGCATTTCCATAAGTTTTTAATTCTAAGTGGAATCTAGGCTAGTCCCTTTAATTAAAGCTAAAAATAAATCCCTAAAAACAAAGTAATTAATCAACAACTCTAAAAGCCATTTAGCTTTGTAATTAGTATGATGTTTATAAATGGTAAATTAAATATCAGACTTGGGTTTCTCTAGCTTGTTCAGATTTAACAAGGTCAAGTTATTTTTAAAGTTGACCAATTGAAGTTGACAAATTAAATGACAGAGGAGGGTGGTCGTGGCAACTATTGCATGGTTGCCGTTCTTATCGTAGATCCCCGGCTGCGTCGATGTGACTCATGTCCTATACCGCCTCTATAAGAAACATCGTGGGAAAATACAACTTCCGGGATCGTGTGGGATTGCCCCTAAAATTATATTGCTAATCGGTAAAAAATATGATAACATATATAAAAAGTGGGGTTCACGCGTGAACCCCAGTGGATTTAGGATAACATAATTATGCTAATTACGATAAGAACACTTTTGTAGTTTTTTGAGGAGAGGTAAAAATATGATCTTTGTAATTATTTTCTTCAATACGTGAGTCACGTGACCCAATAGAAATACACGTAGATCGTTCCCTAAATTTGCGTTTTGGAAATCCCTCATCCCTAAATCTAGGATCTTCTATAAATCGTGTCCGCCGCCGCCTGTTAAATGAAGACCTAGGATATTCAACAATTTTCAACAGATTCAAAATAATTCTTGTTGATTTTGTTTCATTTTTTTGAAAATCATTTGCAGAACTATTTCTTCAAAGCATACATGTTTCATCATTTTTATTTTTTCCCAAAAAGAATAACCCTAACTCCCAAACGCTTAAAAACTCTCTAAGTCCGAATACGTCATACACAAATTTCCCGAGGCGTGCTTCCCGATCCAATGTCCAGCTATGGCAAGCCACTGAGTATGGCCTGCCATGACAGCACATTCGTGCCCATCTGTATCCCCCGTCTATGACGTATTTGGACTTAGGCGAATTTCACGATTTTCACTTGTTGGATTTTGTTGGATAGTGACGTGTTAGGGTTATGATAGTTATTATATGCATTTTTAGACCTTCATAACCCTAACTCCCAAATGCTTAAAAACTATCTTAGAGAAGTCCTAATATGTCATACAAAAATTTCCTGTTTCCCCTGGGATTTTTTGCATACCGATCCTATGTCCAGCTATGGCAAGCCCCTGCCATGGCAGTACTTTCGTGCCCATCTGTATCCCCCTTCTATGATGTATTTGGACTTGGGCTAATTTATTGATTTTTGCTTGTTGGATTTTGTTGGATAGTGACATGTTAGGGTTAAGGGAGGCCGAGCCTCTCTCTGTCTAATATATTCCAGTGACCAAATCAACCCAGTGACCAATACAATCGTGAGTCTCAGCAGCGAGTCTGGGTCGGCGCTAAGAGGTTTCACACATAAACAGCGGGAGGAAATAATATAAACTGGAATAGCTGGTCATTAGGCCATTCCAGTTATTATACTGTGATACTACAATTGCTAGCTAGCTGGTAGTGATAAAAATATACATCGCTCTGGACCAGAGCTACAGTTCCCTGGTAGGAATCTAACTGAATACAACTGTGATAAACATGATATAGATTCAATGGCTTTGGGCTATCTCAGGCCAAGGTAAAACTGCAGTGGGTCTAATAAACTTGACCAAACTTGGCTGTTTGTGTACAGATTAGTGGAATTTGCCTGGGCAGTCACTGTTTCTGGATGGTTATCATGTAAAAATATTTACATTCTGAAATAATTTTTATTGAACATTTTGTTTTTCAATTTCCATTGGATTTTTGCTATGATGTTTTTCATTCTTCTTCAGAAATATTAGGGGTGTTTGGTATCTAGACCCACAATCAGGAAAACATTTTTGTTTCAGAGGTGCAAGACTTTCAAACAGTAAGCATATTGGAGGGAACATTAATTTCTAATTTGTTGACTTTTATGATTTCATTGCCTTGAAAAATATGGGTTGAGGTGGGATTGGGTGATGGTAGTTATTTTTGTGGATTTTCTTGTACCTTTTGAAGAGGACCTTCTTTGACATTGTCAAATTTGCAAGGGGTTATGCCCAGGTTGCCCATACGGTTTAACTCCCCCTCAGACTCCCCCTGCAGGAAATGTCAGAAAAGAGTCAAAGGCTGCCCTTGATATGATAGTTAATGAGGCAAACTATACAAGAGTTTGGAATGTACATTGATGTACATTTAGTGGCATAGCTAGAGGGGGCCTGGGGCCCCAAAGATGTACATGATCGATAGTATATAACTAGGATTATCAACATGGATGCCAGGCATGGGTGTACCCTCAAGCTCTCATGTAGTTTGCCCTAGCTGGCAATTAATGTTGTATTGTAAAACAAACAAGTGACCAGAAATTTCATATTGGGTCTCAATTACTTTAACATACAGAGGGGTGGGGGGGGGTCACAAAATTATGGGTTGTGTTGGTAGGGGGGGTCATAAAATTTTCAGCTTTCGGATAGGGGGGGTCATGAAAAAAAATGCCAAGTCACTCCGCTTTTTTGGGACCCCCTCTAATTCCGAAGAAAATGCCAGCCCCCTTACAGAAAAACAGATAAAATATAGTGTTTTTGCTTGTCATCTATCGTCTCATAGTGGATGGCGTACATTATTTTTTCGTAATGACTAATTCCGAATTTTTAGTCACAAATTTTGAGTCATTTTTAGAAAAGAAAAAAGTCAGTTATTTGCCAAAAACAACCCAGCTGAAAGGGCAATGGTTTCGCTCGCAACGTCAGTTGCTCCAAGTAAGTAAATTTCTGGTTGTCCAGACTTAAATTTATCATAGAACTTATATCAACCCAGATGAATGAGAGCATGTACAATCATATGCCAAAAACAATAGACAACTTCAGGAAAGGGAAAACCCCCTATTCAGAGAGGTCAAAATCTGTGGAGTTGGGGGTTTTCTTACACAAGCATGGTAGTGCCACGTACTCAAAACGGTAGACCAAAGGTATAATTCTTCTGAGCTCGGACCTTCAAAATCACAACTCCAAAGCGTCCTATTTGGTGGTATAAACCTTTTAAAATCTTTGGTACCACTAATTTGCTGATTTTGTTTTATTTTCCCAACATTCGCAACTGTTTATTTCATCTCCTATTAGTGGACCATGCATATTTTGTTATGCCATTATGCAGGCTTTGAGTTTTGAGGCGCGCGAGTGCAAACGCGCACCTACGCGCGCCTTAAGTCACCTACCCGTGTGCGATTTATCGCGCACCTAAA
>JXSR01S058602.1:109848-120441 GCA_000969725.1 Ophiothrix spiculata | reverse complement strand
GTGCATCCACCATCTATGAATTCAGGCCAAATTCAAAAGAACAAGAACAGTCCATAAACTAAATAAAGAGAGATCTTGAAGACCGCTAACGGCAAGAAGCAGGAGAAACGTCGATGAGTTCGTCAGGCAAGGGATCTTGAAGTGGCTCGCAAAGAAAACCTCTGGCACATGTGTCCCAGTCCACGTTCAACCGAATATTGAATATTCAGGGCCATCAAGCTCAAACGGACCTTTTCAACGTACGCAAACCAAAGAGAAAAGAGTATGTCATAAAACATATGCACGACAGTTGGACAGAACTGTTTTTATGCCTTCCTATTCAAATAAGTGTATCTCAATGACGCCTTTATCAATCTTCCTCATTCTTTCACCATTTTAAAGGTAAATCTGTGATCTATTTAGATATATACATTTCATGTTCATGGCATCTCTTGTTCTTAAAATATGGCTTTTATTTAACTATTGCAGTTTTTTTGACTCGCTCGGTATGTTATGCGAAAATCGATTTTCCGAAAGATAAAGTACACCTATTGAATTTGTGCACAGATTTTGCAACCAAAAATGGTAAACAGATCTTCCCGACTGCTATATATTTTTCATTTTTATAAATGTCCATAACTCACGGGAGTTTTGCTTATGATTTTGTTTGAAATCACATTTTCTGTGATTAAATCAATTTTTGTGACAAACCATTTCAGACATATCATATCTCATAATAATGGAATTAGTTTAACTTGTACATTTCTTATTTTTGCCATCAGGGACATGATTCTGAATTATTAATAAAAGTAGAAATTGAATGACTGTAGATGATTTGATTTCATAAGGCGGCTCAACTTGTCCAAACAAGAATGCCATTTAGTAGTTCAGATCCTGATGAAATCCTTTATTATGTTCTATGCGATAAGAGAGAAATGTCAGACAGCAGGAGATTTCTTTTCGCATTAAAATTTCAAAACCTTATTTATGATTTCTCTGGAGTCATGTTATATATCGCTCGGTTGGAGACTGGTACAATTATTTTTAACACATGCATTTTGAATCTTGTAAATGTTAGCAAATAAACATTTGTAGCTATGATCAGGGCAATTATGCTGTATGCAATAAAATCATTTTACCTGAATGGAATTTCACATAATTACACAAAAATAATAAGGTTATGAATTTTTCATAAACAAATCTGCAAGGTGCATATGCCAAGAGCATGTTTGATTACATTTTAACCCCAAAATGCACTCATCTGCATGTATATTGATTGGTAGTCATGGTTTTAAAAAATCACATTTTCTGTGATAAAATCAATTTTTGCGACAAACCATTTCAGATATATCATATCTCATAATAACAAAACTGGTAAATTTGTACTTATTTTTGCCATCAGGGACATGATTCTGAATTATTAATAAAAGTAGAAATTGAATGACTGTAGATGATTTGATTTCATAAGGCGGCTCAACTTGTCCAAACAAGAATGCCATTTAGTAGTTCAGGTCCTAATGAAATCCTTTATAATGTTATATGGGATAAGAGAGAAATGTCAGACAGCAGGAGATTTCTTTTCGCATTAAAATTTCAAAACCTTATTTATGATTTCTCTGGAGTCATGTTATATATCGCTCGGTTGGAGACTGGTACAATTATTTTTAACACATGCATTTTGAATCTTATAAATTTTAGCAAGTAAACATTTGTAGCTATGATCAGGGCAATTATGCTATATGCA
Source organism: Ophiothrix spiculata (assembly GCA_000969725.1). NCBI lineage: Eukaryota > Metazoa > Echinodermata > Ophiuroidea > Amphilepidida > Ophiotrichidae > Ophiothrix > Ophiothrix spiculata. Next base: position 118,718 of record JXSR01S058602.1, on the reverse strand, counting down.
ATTTTAGTTTTCCTTTTTCATTTTAGTTGAATGGAATTTCACATAATATCATCCACACAAAACGCACTGATAATAAGGTCATGAATGTTTTACAAACAAATCTGCAAGTGTATATGCCAAGAGCATGTTTGAAGTATTGAAATAATTACCCTAACTGAACATTTGTAGTGCATTCATTAATCTTGTTCATATGCAATTTGCGTATCATGCAGTGCTTTTACTTTTTAGTGATTCATTCTGTATGCTCAAGGTCCCTGGTACAAATCTAGGTGAAATCGTGCCTTTTTACCCCTGTTTCAGTTTTATAATAGATACTTTGTTTCTCTCACCCATTAACTGTTGGGTTAACATAGATATTTAACAACACTGACCTACATACACATTTAAACATTAGCTCAACAGATGTGACTTAACTACTAGGCTTGGCAGTTTTGTTTTGACACTTTAATTGCTTGTTTCTAGACACTTTTTCTGAAGTTTTTCTGAAGTTTTTCTGAATAGCGCGCTATGTGATTGACCATTTTCAGTATACTTAGGTCAACACCAAATAGGCAGGCCTCTTCACATCCTTAACTGATACAGATAAGCGCGTGCTTAGCTGGAGACAGCACAACTGCAGGAGACGCATCGCGCATTTCGCGTGTGACTCGCGCATCAGTATCTACGGCGCAAGTGTGACTGGGATTATGTTTACTTGCAGATAAAGAAAAGCCTCATTAATTCCTGTCTATTTAGTGTTGATCAATGCATAGAGAATATGTTATCAGGAAGATTATTTTGCCCAATCACACAACTTGTTTGCAGAAAAGAATTCTAATGTGTGGTTACAGAGTTAATGAATTTTGAAAAATTCCCCAATTTTCTGGAACTGAAGAAAAAAAAGTTACATGCACACCCAGCTGTGAGCCGCTCTGAGTGGCCTGCCGTCCAAATAGGACAAATTGTGAAAACAATATCCCAAAGTGAAAATGTTTAGAGTTAATCAGCCGTTGATCATGTAGAACTATTCACCATTAAATGTCCAACGCATGTGTTGGTGCAAAATAACTCCTTGTGTGTGTAAGGCCAAAAAAAAAGAACTCTGTCTCAGGTTCCTTAGGCCCAAAACCCTAAGTGTTATGTGTTTGTTTGTTTGTTTTTACTCAAAAAGGCTGTGCTCATGTGGAAATCTTTTTTTTATTACGTTTTAGGACAATATTTTTTTTTTCCGGCTGCTTCGCGGCCAATTTTTTCCCTTTTTTTTTCTCTCGATGTAAGAAAAAAATAAAAAAGCCAAAAGTCTCCTGAAAACCTAAAAAAAAAGAAATGCGGTAAAATTTCAATTTTTAACCTAATGCGCGCGGGAAGCTGAGACAGACTTCTTTTTTTTCTTTGGCCTAATATAACTTCAGACAATTAAAATATTGATTAACAGTGAATCTAATATTGGTGACATGACCTTGCTAGTCTTAAATAAATATAGTGAAAGATTTATCCTCTGACCTACATTCTCCAAAATTAATAAAAATAGTGATACAAAAACCTTTATAACGATGCAAGGGATGGTTAGATTTGAAAAATCAAAACAGTTTTGGATTAATTAGATTACTTTCTTTCATTTACAGACCATTTGAAAGAATTTGAAAAATAATTTTAAAATAGCCTGAACTGTGTATTTATAAATGAAAATTAAAAAAAGAAGACAGATTTCAGTTATGTAAAGCCTGAAGCTACGGTCTTAAAGCTTATAATGTTGGAAGTATTAGGAGATAATAAAAGTAGAGAATTTGTATTTTTATATCTCTGTCAGGTCTGGGTATTTCATTTCAGTCTTATGGGTAAGATTTTGAATATATTAACAAGGTAATGCTATAAAATGATGGAGAATTGAAAAAGGGCACTTAATCTGTCATAGAAAAGCTTTATAATAGTGAGCATCATGACATCTGGAGCTATTATGGTCTATTAAAATGGTGAATTTTTGAATAGATGTCAGAATTAGCCGAGAAATGTCAAAATATCATTTAGATATTATGTGTGCAATTGAATTTAATGAAGATATTGGCATAATTTTGTGTATGAAGAAACTATGTGTATATGAATTATATGGTGCATTGTATATTCATTTGTTCATTAGAGGATTTGGGATTTTTGACTTGAACACTGTCATGCTAGAAATAATGTGTGCTTGATATTTGAGGGTATAACTAGTCCAGAAATCTACTCAATTTATTTTTTTTGAAAAATATTAGCAAAGTTTTGATGGTTTTTGGACAAAAATCACTGAAATTATCTTTAAAAAATGGAGTTATTTTTATGGGTGTTTTGTCAATTCGTAGCAACTTAACCTCCAAATATCTTTTTTAGTTCAGTTCAAATTTAGTCAAGACCTCAGTTGAGTCAGTATTTGTTGAGAATTTAACTTGTCACTTTAGTTTTGAAAACACATGCATTTAGTATGTCAAACATACGCTGGTACCCTCGATGTGGGCGCTTCACTATATGGTTCAGACTGCCCATCACCGCAGGTATTGGCTGATCAAAATTAGTCAAAATTTTGACCAGTAGAATTACACAACTTGACAGCTCACTCGCCCTATTAAACTACACGGCAAACGTTCGTGATTGGAAGGCTTTGGTGAAGAGGTTGACAAAATGGCGATGTTTACATGCGCGACCTCTGCATGGCACCCCGCGTTTAACAACGCATTATTACAAGCATTCGCGCAATCACCAATACGTCATGCATGTTGTGTGTTTGAAAACAAATGCCTTCAGGGCACGGGCCAATCAACTGCTTAGATTCATTAGCTGATACCTGCGTCTTATGTCAGTGTGGAGTTGTTGAAGACATAAGAGGCCGGGGACCAGCGCATGTCAAACATTGATGAAAATAAAATGTCTGTAAATCATTTCCTAACTAGAGCATTATTGAAAAATATGAGACAAATGTAATAAAATAGGCAATATAAATTTCAAAGTAAATCCCAATTCCTAGTTGAAGTTAAACTGACTTTTGTTTTATGTTAACATTCAAGACATAAGAAAGTAATTTATTTTCTCATCACTTTTGGCGAAGGCTTACACCTGAGCATATGGGAGTTGATTACATTGTTTAGCACTTTAGCAAGTAATGTACTCTTGTTTTACCTGTAAAGTGTTATTTGTGAGCCATAGTAGATAATTTTTGTCGCATAATGGATCATTGTAATAAATAGGAAACGTTGTTATGTATGTTTTAGAAAGGGTTGGTAATCGGGTTAATCGATGTCACTTTATGTTGTTACTTTTTTAAGATAAAGGTTTAAAGGTGAAACATGCAGAATTAAGTATCGTTAGTTTATCTGATATGAACCAATTTTTTAAGTATACGAATCAAATGAAGTCTTAAGAAGGTATTTAAAGTTTTACCTTAGATTAAATGCAAATTGTTGAAAAACAAAATGTGGATTATAAAATCTTTGGAGTAGACAAAAGCAAACAAGTCTGGCCATTTTGTTATTGCTTTCACTCCTGGAAACACAAAAATTTCAATAAGGTAATGGTTTACTTTTCAAAGATAGTTGATTAATGGTCATTAGATCATATAAATAATAACTGTGTTTAATTCTTTGCCAAAGACAATAATCTGTGAGCAATTATTAAAACCTATTTGAAAATCTTCATTAATCTTCATGGGTAACCCATCTTAAAAACCTTTATCAATTTCCATGATATTTACAGTAATTACCCAATTCCCAAAGCTTGTGATTTAGTTTCTACATAGCAGTAAGTTTTTATCTCTTGTTTACAGCAAATGATGCTTGAGTTCCTCTCTAAGCAATTGCAATGTAGCAATTGGTTTGAATCAAATTGCAATTGTCGCAAACACACTGCTGATAACGCTTTTATTAAACTGGATTTGTTTTATGTTTGCACATTGAAAATCAACACTTAGTGCAAGTTGGTATATTTTTTCTACCCATTTATAGAATAATCTATATATCTTTCTTATCTAGGGGGTATTTGTTTTAGAAACCTTTTTCTTAATCTTCCATAACCCCACATGTCAGGGCAGCAATAGTACATGTGGCTATGTCATTGTAAACATTGGAAAAGAGTGCGAGAGATGTTGGTTTAAATCTGGAGTGAAACCACCCAATTTAGAGACGCTGGTTTCCAAAGATTTATGAAAAAGTGAAAAGATTTAGAATTAAGTGTTAGGGGTCAAATATGATTTACCATATTGACTTAAAGGATTTTTAAATATTATTAATATATTAAAATATGCTTAGATCAGGAAACTGAAACTTTTCTAGCTGCTTTGAATTTGTTCAAGATATTCACTTTAATTTTTACCCAATTCCCAAAGCTTGTGATTTAGTTTCTACGTAGCATTAAGTTTTTATCTCTTGTTTATAGCAAATGATGCTCGAGTTCCTCTCAAGGCAATAGCAATGTAGCAATTGGTTTGAATCAAATTGCAATTGTCGCAAACACACTGCTGATAACGCTTTTATTAACTCGGATTTGTTCTATGTTTGCACGATTGAAAATCAACACTTATTAGGTTTGTCATTGAATCTTCAGAGTACAAGGTTGGTTTTGGTGTTCGTATCAATTGATGGGCTCAAAACATAGTCGGCCTCCAAACAAAATTTTCACTACCAAACATATGGTCGTGACGTCAAAATGATGATTGACTTCAAATAGAATAACTTCAACACCAAGTTGAGACCAAATAAAATTTCACGCTAAATTGCGCATGTGTTGATTTGCCATATACATTGCTCCAAATGTATGTTACCGTATTACACTTAAAATTCGATGGCAAATATTTGGTGACGTCACAACCAAATGTTTGGTCCCAAAAATTTTGTTTGGAGGCCGACTATGTTTTCACCCATAGAATAGTCTCTTTTTAAAATATTATGCTAACCTTGGTCACAAACTTCAGTTAATCCCTAACTTGTTGTAATTTATCATATTGAAATGTTGGTACCGTGACGGCAGAGACAAATGAGTTAGTTGTCACCGTTTTCAAGATTTTGAAAACTAATGGACTTATTTTAAAAGAAATTGTAAAATTATGCTTAGTTATAAAATGATAAAATTGCTGCTTTTAACATGTTGTTTTGACCCTCAAATATAAAAAAACAACACAACTGTCTCAGCTTACTTAAGGTCAAAACCCTAAGCGCTATGCGTTTTTGTTTGTTTTTTTTAGTAAAAAGGGTTACTCGGATGCGGAAATACCCCTTAATTTTTTTAAAATTGCATTTTTCGGCCACTATTCTTTTTTGCGGCCGCTTCACGGCCGTTTGTTTAACATCTTTTTTCCAGTAGTAGGAAAGAAAGATGAAAACAACTGGAAATCTCTCAAAAACCTGGGGGAAAAAATGCGCTAAATTTGGATTTTTAAAACTATGCGCGTGGGAAGCTGAGACAGACTATTTTTTTTCTTTGGCCTTAGCTTTGACACAAGCAGTTCATTTTATTTGCCATTGACAAACTAATGCAATCTGAAGCGAGAAAAAGATGCGCTCTACCAGGTAAAAGTTTTGTGATAAAAATAGACAACTCTTGCCAGGTGTGTAGAATATATTAAGAAAATTGTTCATTTCCAGATTATTTATTAAGGGGTTTTCTGTAAGAAAGAAATACTCCATTTATTTTCTTGAAAATTTAGTATTTGATAGATTTATTTGTGCTGATAACGATTCTAAAATAAAAAATATAGGTCACCGTGCTCGTTTTTGAGATACAGGCATTTCAAAAAGTACATATTTTCCCAAAAAATCACCCGATTAACCATACAAAGTATAGGGAAAACTTCAAAATGTCGATCATTATGTGCTTCTAAAATAGTAAATCCTCCATTTATTTTTTTAATTTTTACATATGTTTAAGCACTTTTTGCGCTCTTCAAAATACTAAAATAAAAAAATATGGTCACCGTGTTAGTTTTCAAGAAAAACGACCAAAACTGGCATTTTTGTGATAAAATTTGATTACTTTGAAGGCACATCTGCGTCTGCATATTTTCCGCGTATATATTACGCAGCTAGGCGGCGCGTGATTAACCAAACGCATCAGTAAAGTATGCGTTCAGTGTGCATTGAAATTTGAGCACGCAAAATGGATGCAAACATTTTTTTGATTTTTTACTATTTATGAAAAAAATCGTTATCCCGCAGTCGTAAGCAACTGCATCTCAGAGAAAACCCCTTAAAGGGGAAAATTGTACATTTCCAGATTATTTATTAAAGGGGCAATTAATTCATGGTCAATATGTCATCTCCAAGGACACCACTATCAAATCTCAGATTTTTTGTGCAAAAAGAATCCTTGACTGATTTGATTTACAATTTCAAAGGGGTCTTGCATATTTGTAAGCATTTTTGAGAAAAATGAGAAAATTTGCAATTATAACGCAGTAACCCAAGGAGATTTCAACAAGCTTGTAACTTGAAATCGAATGAGTGATCCGGAGATTGTATACTGTTTCCTGAGATTGATTATAGTACCAAGATCACTTAGCGGAAACAGTTTTAATTATTTATTACCAGAATGAAATATCAGTCAATATTTGTTTTATATACCAGTTTAGTTTTCATGGGGCAATAGTAAATACTATTGACTAGCTCAAATCACATCAGTTGGTATAAACAATATGCTGGTTGATACTGATTGGGATTATCTTGCATTAGGTAAAATAACAAGCACAATGACTAATTATGAGGTAGAAGGTAATGAAAAATCTTGTAAAATGCATTGCGTCTTAGCAAGCACCAACTTTAGAGTAGTTGCAACACTGATTGCTGCACTACTGTATTAAGGTAATCAGCTGTACTGTATTTAAAAATAAATAAATTTAAAAAACTGAATGTAAAATGATATCTAATTATAACTTTAAACTAATCAAGATTTTGTTTTCCTTTTCTTTCTTTCTTTCTACGCCTTCAATCTACCCTGTTTTATAATTTCTTGTACAGGTTCTCGTTGTGTGGAATTCTCCCGAGCCGCCAAATGTCGAGATGGTCTGGCCAGAGATCCATGTGCCAATTAAGGTAATATTGCATTTAAATTGCGTTATGAATACACTATATTATATTTGATTATTGAGTCAATAGCCTCGGGAATTACATGGAGTGGGTGAGCTAAACTGTGAATAGATTGAGTAAATGTCTGTCTTGCGGAGTAAGATGAGTATTCGATATTACATTCGGCAACTTCCAATATTCAAGTGAGGTGCTGGGGTGTAGTACTTAAATTTAATCATTAAGTTGTCTGTTCTGGTCATAGCAGATAATAGTGTCATGTGCTATGGTACTTTGTCTTCCTAAATCCAGTAGGAAACTTAATGTTTGATAACTTCAACATAACTTTGGTAAATCATCAAAGACACTGTCAAAATTTTGGGGGAAATTTTGTTTCGGAAATAGTGGGTGTTACACAGTAGGTCATTTGTTTGAGATTTCCCATAAGATATGCATCTAAATGACTATAAGAAAGATGTAAATTTAATCTGATAGTGGACAGTCAAACCTCAGAGAAATAGATGCCATATTTTATTCTGATCGCACATGTCATGGGAAAAAAAGATTTGACTGGAAATTTAAGTAAACTAATAGAAGACAACAAATTCTGGACTACCTCAAATGTCTATCTGGAACTTCATTGATTCATTCGTGTCTGTGCATACTATTTTGTTTTCTTGGTTCTGTGATAACAGAGTGCACAAAACGAAAAACTAGAATGGGTTTTTGGTGGAATTTGACAAACCGGAGGGCAAATCTCATGTGTACCAGGAAGGAAAGAGACATATTTACCATCATTTTCTGCCAGTACACACAATTGCCTAAAGATGTTTCTTTCCGACACCAATTATGTTTCTATCAGAGTTGGATACAGTAAATAAGTACAGCTAAGGGTAAAAATCTGGTTTCTGGCAAGTTGAGGCCAGCTGTTGTAGCCTCAATTTTCATAAAACGTTTAATGATTAAAGTGGCATTTACATATTTCCATATTCGTTGGATATTATGAAATATATACGTAGTACAATTTTAAAATATGACTGTCAATCGTCAATTTGTACCTGAAATTTTGTACCTGTGGCAACTTTTTTTCAAGGATACCATCACCTAAGGTAGAAGTGGTGTATGAATATGTAATGAAAAGAATTTTTCAAGATCGTATTATAGTTATATATATGTTATCAACTACAGTTAATATTGAATGGTCCTAGCTCCCGTCCTAGCTTCTAGAGGAGCATGGATACATAACCTGAAACCAAGGTGTGATTTGTCAAGTAAATTACATCCCAGCAATGTGCACTTATTGTCAACTCTCCTATATCTTCAACACAGGCCGGCAAACAATGCACCGTGACCTCGCGCACACACTAAGTGTTGTAGGTATATGAGGATTTCTTTCTCACCGTGCCATTTCAAAACTACTTTATTAAATAAGTTAATACTTTCGCAAAACTGTCAGGAATATATTCAACATTATTCATGTATTTTTTCAAGCTATTTGTGGTTATAATGATGCGCGCTGCATGTTATTTCTGACAGAGCATCTTAGCAGCCCATCGCTTATGTCTACGGAGATCGCCATGCTTAATTTCCTCTATCTGTACCGTATGATACTGCTATATTCATGAGGTTGTTTCTTAAAAACTAAACAAGCTAGACACGCCATACTTGCTGTCAATCAAGAATGATACCTCCTTATATGGCATGCCAAATCCCATTTTAATAGACTCCTCGGAAGGTACGCGACTGATGTCATATGTAAATCAGCTTCAAAACACTTGTTAACTCCGGTTTGTGCTTGTCAGTCATCCCAATCACCAATTGCACCAATTATCGAACGTTCCATTTGTCCTACAGGGGTGCGAGAAACACTGA
>JXSR01S058602.1:93196-106674 GCA_000969725.1 Ophiothrix spiculata | reverse complement strand
TTTTCATTGCTCTTGCATGCTAAGCTGAAGATGACACTCACTATAGAAATAAAGTGTAGCTCTTCAATATCAATGCCTGTATCGAAAAATCAATTCGTCTCTCATGTTCATTGACCTTCTTGCAAACCAAGCAATTTTATATCATATCTATTCTATGAAATATAGAAAATATAATATGAAATAAAAACTATAGAGGAAATTATGTTGCAAGAAGGATACCATCTGTTTCTACCAAGTTGAACATGAAAACCAATCTTTTGTATCATTTCACTTGTTTGGTTTCAGTGATAACATTCAATGTAATCTATAATTTGGCTCAAAGCTCCCCCCAAAAAAGCCAATAGTGCAGTGTAATCTAGAACTAGTTTCGTTCCCCTGATCTCCCCTCCCACGGACCCAGCAATGAGCCCGAGCAGCTCGCGCACGCTGCCCGGGCGAAGTATCGTTCCCCTGATCTCCCCTCCCAAGGACCAGCAATGAGCCCTGGCAGCTCGCGCAGCGCGCTGCCAGGGCGAAAGTTGATTCAGAGAGTACTAGTACCAGACATGGTATAAACTAAATTGAACAATATTGAGAGCCCGAAACACGGGCTAGTGTAATCTAGCTATTGTAAGGAAATGGTATGTAGGTATGAGAAGGCATGTCTGATCAGTTTTGAAATTGGAGTTCACATAACCCTAAGGTTTAGGAGATGCCATTCCTATACCAATTGCCAAGGCTTGTTATGATGACACTGGATGCTGAGATGCTCAAAAACTTTATACTGTACTTAGAAATGAGTTTTCCCTCATCCTAGTACATATACAAAACTTATTTCTAAGGTTCACTTGAATTTAAGGGTTGCCTAATAATTTTGGACTATTCTGCTTGTCACATTTCAGGTGTAGCATTAATCATTGGGATGCAAAAGAACAAAAAAATATGTAAAACAAGAACAAAAGTAAATTTATCATCGGGGACTGAGAGTGAGATATATGATGTGTAGATAAATCAAAATTTCATACTGTCTATATTTCAGATTTATCATACTAGAGCAGAAACTTGACTGACTTGAACAAGGATTCCTCTTCCCAGTATATAATATTGGGGACTAGGGTTGATGTATCTTATGAAACCAATAAGACCATGGGGACTGTTAAGTTACATAAAAATTAGGGAAAAAGTACCTTAAATGCTGAAGCAGTATCTCCTCCTTTGCTTCACTAAACAAAGAACTTTTGTTTCTAACTAGATCATTAATTTACCTTTAGAATGTTGAAAGAATGGGGATAATTGATAAAGGCATTCCAAAGGTATGCTCATTTTAAAAAAGTGGTATAAAATCATTTCTGTCCAACTAGCAAACATTTTGATCATGTGTCTCATAAGGATTGAATGTGACAATGCTTTTCTATTACTATTTGCTGAATCCATAACCGGAAAAGACTTTGATGGGCCTTTGAAAGTGTAATTTGGTTTTGTCAAACATATGTGTAAAATCAAATTTGTTAATGTCCAGCGCTTCCATTTTCATGGCCTTCATGAAGCTTGATACACCTCTTAGGTGTTTGCAAATTGCCTGCCTGTTTGGCAATCAAATGGTAGAATTGACAGGAGCAACATATTAATTGATCAGTCAGAATTTCAGATCTCCATCTTTATTGGACTTTTGTTGATTGAGTGGAGTCTACCAGAGCATTTACAGACAAGAGTCCTCCAGTCATTCTTTGAAGCTGTTTCTCAGCTGTGAAATTACTAATGCCTGAAACTAGCCCCAAGAGAGTTACGACGTATGACAAATGGAGACAATTAGGGCCAAGAGGTGTATAAAACTTTGTCACAGAAGGGAAGAGTTGGACTTCAATCACTTTTTTCCACATGATACTGTTAAAAAAAACCAAATAACCTTTCTAAAGGCCCGCAAAAGTCTTTTTCAGGGTCAGAGAAAAGTAAAAGAAAGGCAATGTCACATTCAATCCTTATGAGATACATGATAAAAATGTTCGCTAGTTGGACAGAAATTATTTCACATCACCCACTTAAAAACAAGCATATCTTTGGAATGCCTTTGCCAATTATCACCATTCTTTCAACATTCTAAAGGTGAATCTATGATCTACTAAGAAACAAAAGTTATTTGTTTAGTATTTATCCTTTTCTTTAAATATGCCGCCATTTCAACTATTGCACTTTTATTGACTCACTCGGTATATTGCTATATTCTGCTATATTAGTGTTTAAGTTGTAAAACAAGAATAGTCCTTAAAAAGGACAAACTCACGTTACCCCGCAGTCAAGGTCAAGATTGCACTGAGAAATTGGAATTGGGGAGTCTTTGCTATACTATTAAGAGTAAACTTTGGTTTATTGAATAAGGATGAAGAGATACAAGTGAGAAGAGCACTACAAACAGGCAGACGTATTGTGATGCAAGAGTTTTTTATTTTGTCAAATAGGGGCACACTCACTGTGTGACGTGAGAAGAATGATGACATTCCCCGGCCTCCAACTCAACCTAAAATGTGGAAACCATGCAAATTCTAAATTTCAAGGAAAGGCGGTATATTACTATTCACTGAAATCAAGGACCGTGAAATCACAAAAAGGGGTATTATGAGTATCCATCTCCACAAAATATTAAAAAGGAGTATTTCACAGAATTTTTGCGATCGGTCTCTGCCTGTTACATCATTAATTTAGTATGAAGAAAATCTTGGAGAGATATAAAAAGAGGCATAGATTAATGAGGCACATCCCAATAGTATACTAAGGAAACCCAAAGGAAGTTAAGTTCTCTTTTTCAAGGACCATATTAGCTATGAAAATTGTACACAATGCCTTGTTGCATTTTCATTTGGGAGTAACAGTCCCCAGGAGCACAGCAGACATGAAAAGTAATGTTGATACCTGTATGTTTTGTTCTTTTATATTAAATTATAAGAGTCATTGAAAAGGGTGTCTGAAAATCTTGTCATTGTAAATCGTGAAGAAATGGGGGCCTATGGTTTACCTTAATTTTGTCATTGATTTTGCAAAAAAAGGGGTAAAATTAATGAAAAATCATTGAAAAGGTGGGTTTTGAAAAAAAAAAAGAAGAACTCACATGGTAAGCACTTTCTAACTTTAGTTGGAAGACCCAGATTGCCCCACACTTCCCTACTAGCTCTTAAAAATGTATGTTAAAAATTTCAAAATCTATGCTTTGGGAGGTGGTGTTTTACATTTAATATTTCACAATATTATATTACCTGGTAATGTTTATCTAATAAATCAAAAGTAATTTTAAAAGCAGATCTATTTCTTTTTAAGAAAAGGACTTGACACACTTCAGCTCTGGTGAGTTATGTGACCTACTGTTTTTCTATTCACATGGAAGAATGATATTTAGCCTTGGCCAATCACAGGCACTGTATCAATGCACAGTTATATGTAAGGTCATAACACAATAGTCATTCCAAAAATCCAAAATTCCAGTGTTTTGATCAACAACAGATAAATGGCCATATGATTTTAGTGGTATTTGTTTACACAAGACAGTCTCTTAACAGCTTTCAAGGTCCAATGCATCTCTAAGGTCTTGTGTACATATAGAAAGAGATTTGTTGTCGAAGAGGCCATTGGTCAAATCAAAGACAGACTCACTGCGTGAGGAAAAGGTTGCAGAAACAAGAAATTTCAAATGAATCAGATAAGTGGATATGAATTGTTTGAACTGTGTCATCATATTACCTGTAACTTCTTGCCCATCACAATCTGAAGTAATCAATCAAATTTACTTGACACACTATGATAAAATTTCAAATCTGAAAAGGAGTCATTAAGCTGGTTTCAGACTAGCCTGTCGTGCTGTCGTACGACAATACGACAGGCAAAAATTAAAGTGCGCAAACTCGACCTTGTCGCATCTCCTTGCCGTATGACAAGCCGATATATCGATTACCCTGTTGTGATGGTCGCAACGGCACAATATTTTGAGTTTGAATAAATTCAACTTTTTCCTTGCGACAGACCATTGCGGCAATATGCAAATGTGTTGTGCTACAGTACGACAACTATAAATTGCAGATGTTTTGTCGTGTGCCGCAACGTCGTGTGCTGCAACGACAGCTAGTCTGAAACCACTTTTAGTCTGGGCTTCTCCAATAAGGGATCCTCATATGATATATTAGAAATATTTCCTCACTGAATTAGAGTAGAGGGGAGCGTTGCTGAGCGGTTTAAGCACAGGACTCATAATTCAGAGGTTTGTCGGTTCGAATATGGATGTAGGCCACATCTCCTTGTTTCCGTGGGCAAGACACTTTGGGCAAGACACTTTACTCTAATTGCTCCATGGTCAGGAAGTAAGCCGTTGGTCCACATTTGCGTTTGACTCCCAAAAAAGGATGTTGCGAAGTATCTAATCCAGACCCAGATCCAGATAAGTAAACCTCACAAGAGCTCAGATCATATTGATCTACATCCCATCAGTACAGATTGCATTAATATGATGTATGTTATTTGAACAGGGAGGGAATCTCAGGACCATGAGAAGTTTATCACAAATGAAGTGTGTAAAAGGTATTTGGGAGAATTTCCCCTAGAGTGTTCAATTTAATTTAATATTTTCTGATGGCCAATGGCATCCTTTAAAGGGCACACTTAAAACAGCTTTGCTGTATAATGGCTCTCCTGTAGTATCAAACTCAGACACTTAATGGTGGGCAGACAAACCACTAAAAGCTACGTATGGTTACATTATAAACCATTTACATAAATATGCTTGCTTTTGTTAGCCTATAGTTGTATCACGCTGCCACTTTTTCAAAGATTTTTTGTGAAAGTAAACTCAGCAGCGATTGCACGGTATTGATCCTTGCGTGTAATGCGCACTTGGCAATCAATGCTGCTATGGCAGAGGAATAAGGGATGCTGGATGGTGCCTCTGGCTGTGTTTGGAATTGGGAAGATTGAACGGTTACTGTATACTTTCTAATGGGTTTGTGTGTGTCTAGTGAAGAACTTGATAGATACAGAAATAAAAAATGACTAGAAAAGTACTTGAAAGGAAACTTGAATGATCCATGAAATGTACTATAATGGTTATGTGGTCTTATAAAATTCTTTTCATTCACATATTTGTATCCCATTTCTATCTTAGGTGATGGTATCCTTGAAAAAACATTGACACAGGTACAAAATTTCAGATGCAAATTGATGGTTTATTGTCATATGTTAAAATTGTACAATGTATATTTATGATAATATAATAATATATAATATTAATGATAATATCCAATTATGTTAATGCCACTTTTAATCATTAAACATTTGATGAAAATTGAAGATACAACAGCTGGCCCTAACTTGCTAAGACCAGATTTTTACCCTTAGCAGTACTTATAAAACTCTCTTCACTGTATGCAACTTTGATAGAAACATAATTGGTGTCAGAAAGACACATCTTTAGGCAAATGTGTGTACTGGCAGAAAATGACGGTAAATATGTCTCTTTCCTTCCTGGGACACATGAGATTTGGCCTCCAGTTGGTTAATTTCCACCGTGAACCCATTTTAAGTAGCTTTCTACCTTGTGCACTCTGTTATCACAGAACCAAGAAAACAAAATAGTCAATGAATCAATGAAGCTCCAGACAGACATTAGAGGTAGTCCAGAATTTGTTGTCTTAGATTAGTTTACATAAGTTTTTAGCCAAGTCCTGGTTTTTTTTAACCCATGCACGCAGTGCCTGGGTTTATCTAACCATGATCATGTCTATCGGTCTATCGGTCTATCGGTCTATCGTTCAACTTTCGTAAATATGCTTCTTCTCGTATATGCTTCGACGGATTTTCGTGAAACTCGCACAGGATGATCCTTGGGTAGAGGGGCTACGGGGGTGTTCGCGATTTTGCGACCCGAGGTCATCGGGGGTCAAACGAGGGCGCTTTCCAAAATTCTTTAAAACGCTTCTTCGTCTACAGATTTCGACCGATTTCGACGAAACTTGGGTTGAGGCATCCTTGGGCGGGGCTTCCTTCGGGGTGTTCAGGATTTTTTGATCGGAGGTCATCCAGGGGGTCATTGGGGTCAAGAAAGGTCAAATTACTAAAAAAATGATCAAAAATCAGTATCTGACCATAGGAAGGTGCTGGAATGATGGTTCTTGCATAGATTGATTGATAAAAATATACCGAACATATTTTTGGTACCCTCGACCCCAAAGGTCAAAGTTCACAGGTCAAAGGTCAAATTATTTAAAATAATAATAAAAAAATCAGTATTCGGCCATAGGAAGGTGCTACATTTATGGTACTTGCATAGATATATTGATAAAAATATACTGAAAATATGACAATATGCGTTAATTCAGCAATTATAAATATTGATTTATTGTTTCATAGATGTGGGTGTGGGTGTGGGTGGGGTGGGGTTGGTGTGGTAAGGTTAAAGTCTCTCAAAATTTCAAATTACTAAAATTGCATGACGCATCATATATACTGAATTCGGAGAATTTGGTAATACGATAGATCCGGTTGAGCGATTTTGAAATGTCTATTTGTATGTAAAAGTATACTAAAGTCTGAACTTAAACGTCCTATATCTCATCAAGGAAGCACATTTTTCTATGTTGATATTTTTTGGTTTAAAAGTATAGATTTTGTATTAACAAGTTTGTGTATGATTTTTATATTGATTTTAACCATTTTCTATAGGCCCTATTTAAAACAAAACAATGTTCAAAAAATGCTTCTTTGAAGTCATTTTTTTTTTTGCTAACGGGCTTTCGTGCAGGGGTTACTGAGCCTGTGGCTCTTGTTTCTTCTTCTTCTTGCATGACATGTGTGATTGGAATTTTGAATGTCCACTATCAGATTAAATGTACAGCTTATTTTAATAGTCATTCAGAGCATATCTTACTGGAAGTAAAGAGAAATTTGTGTCTCAAACAAATGACCCACTGTATTACACCCCCATTATTTTAAAACAAAATTACCCCCAAGATTTGACAGTGTTTTCTAATGTTTAAAGATTTACCGAATTTGTGTGGATTGGCAAAGGGCTTCCAGAATTCAAATAAGATTGTGATCCTATAAATAATGCAAATATTACCATGTAACTGTGATGATATTTAGTCATTTTGCAGTAATTTTCAGCTTTCTGGTGCTGATAGCTCAAAATTGTGTGCCAATTTTGCTGCTTTGCTGCAAACACTTTATTTCAGTCAACTATCCTTGATTTGAGGAGATCCAAGTTTTTCTTTCCCTCCTCTAAAGCCATGAATATTGGAGACACTCACTATAGAAATAAAGTGAAGCTCTTCAATATCATCAATGTCTTTATGGAAAATCAATTCATCTCATGTTCATTGGCCTTACTAGCAAACCCAGATATGCAATGGTCTTAGGGGTGTGGTGGTTGGGTAAGGTGGATTAGGGTGTATGCGTATCATAGGTGCGCCTGGCTTACAGAGCACATAGCTCTGTAACCCGGTGGCGCGTATGTTCAATGGTATTAAAAAATTAAAAGCTATAACCCCCATTCACCCATTTAGGAATCCCAGGTCACACATAAGCGTACACAGCAAACTTTTTTCCCTTCTAAATTTATGAAGAAAGCGAAGACAGACTGCAAAAGTCATTATGCGGACCGAGAATCTGTTGTTGTTATACACTCACAATATTGAAAATCTATGTGCATGTTAGAAAATCAATGACCTCACTGCTTATTAGTGACCTCCGGACTGGCTGTAACTGACCTTACTAGTGATGGCCAAAACACAACTGTGTGCCAGTTTGCCTTAATCCCATATTGCATGATGTGTGCTATTTGTTAATATGTTGATATGGTCACCTAATTGAACGGTCAATGGAATTAACTTGTGTTGACTATCGTAATGCATCATGGGATAAAGCTGGAATAATTATAAAGTCAGCTAGAAACTATCCCATAATTCTCAATTTTGCCCTGTGGTGTAAATCCGATTTGTAAAATTGCACATGTAGGTAAAACGGAATATAGTGTCCATTGCAACATGGGATTGGTTTGAATAATAATAAAAACAGGCTACATCATGAATTCATAATTTTTTTACAAAATTGACCATTAAAACTAAAATAGAATTCTGATTGACAAAATAACGACTGAAATTAATACTTATATAAGATATCTACATATATGCGCGGTCGTAATCGCCAGGCGATCTTTTTTGACCGAGATATAAGGGGTAAAATCCATACATGAGGCTACACAATACAAGGCGAAAAAAGATGCTGGTAACCCAAGGTAAAGTTTAGTCGTTCTGCGCACATTGACCTACGGTGGGGTCATAGCGTCAAGCAATTTCAAATCATTTCTATCCTATGAAACATAGAAAATATAATACGAAATAAAAACTATAGAGAAAATGATGTTGGAAACCCTATATGGAAGAAGGATACCATCTTTGTCTACCAACATGAAAACTAATCTTTTGTATCCTTTCACTCATTTGGTTTCAGGAATAACATTAAATGAAATACATTATTTGGCTCAAAGCTCAAAAAAACCTATAGGCAGTGTAATCTAGCTATTGCAAGGAAATGGTATTTAGGTATGAGTAGGCATGTCTGATCAGTTTTGAAATTGGAGTTCACACAACCGTAAGGTTTAGGAGATGCTATTCCTGACTTGTAGAATATGCCACTTTTGGCATCCTTTAATCCTAGTGAACTCAAGAAACTTAACTTTTTATATATGTTAGGACAAAGGTATTAAGGTCATAACGTTTTGCTTCAAAAACATGGCATTCACTAAAAAACCAACAGATAATTGGCTAAACAGATGCTGAAATGTAAGTTGCATTCATCTTAAATCAAAAGTACAATTTATCAGCCCAATTGTCACGATGATGCGAAACAGAAATGGGAAAAACGTGCCATATACTGGCACTCTATACGTTTTTTTAGCATTCCAATCCATCTGTATTATCCAAACAAGCTTTGACAATTTGTATACATTTCAATAGCAGTTATCAATCATTGAGGTACAGAAAAGAAATGAAATACTATTAGTTACCCCCTGTTTGTTTGTAGGCATGGATCTTATTATTAAAACTAAAAAAAAATTATGCAGAATTAGATTTCAAATTGTCTTCATAAATGGTAAAAGTCAACCAAGCAATACGGATTTGCTAAACAGGTAATATATAACCGTATCACACGTTTTAAGGATAAGTTTGTGTGCGCGATTTTGGCAAGCGCACAATAAAAACACATCACGCGCAGTCATCCCTGCATGATAACTTTTTGATTACGCGGTCAAGGTTATTTTTAGACTTAAAATATGTAATACGGCTATATATTAATTGGCTTTCGACCAATGACATTCGAGGATTTAAATCAACCAAGTGATAAAAAACAAAGTTATTTGGGAGTATATATTTTGTGTTTTGGAAAATTTGGATGAATTGGTGTCATCTCTGTGAGAATGAGAAATGTTTTAGAACTATTTATGACTCAGCATTGATCTTAACTTGTTGAAGTAAATGGTAAACAAAACTGGTGATGCTTTTATGTAGGTGCTGTCTGTGTTTGAGATTTATCTTGCTAGAGTAGAAATTTTTCTGATTTATGGAGGGGATTCTTTTTCCAGGGGGGGGGGGGAAATAACACCCTGGGGACTAATATTTTCAAAAAGAATCAGGAGAAAAAGAAGCTTGAATGCCAAAGAATTTTCTTTGATCCTGAATCCCAATTTTGGTCTTCCTCCCTATGTATGTTATAATTAAATCAATAATTAATGAACTAAATAAAATTTTAAAAAAAAATAAAAATTAGTGAACTCACTTCATTCATTTAATAGGATCAAGATGGTGAGATAGTCTTACTCCCCCACTACCACCTATCTGTAACAACGTTGTATAGATGACACACAGAGACTTACTGATGAAGTCCATGTTACCTTCAACATTCTCATTTGGCATCAGAATATTTCAGTATCATGTCACATTTCGAATGTTCCTATTTTTTTCTTTGTTTGATTATTTTTGCTTGGCTATTTTAGCTCTTGCTAAAGCTATCTACTACCCTCTGCAGTACAATCAAAGTGTGCTAAAAATCGCGCAGCGCGGTGCCTGGGCTCATTGCTGGGTCCGTGGGAGGGGCGATCAGGGGAACGGTACTAGTTCTAGGCTATTTAAATTCAATCGTCTACATCAAGTTTATTTTATATAGCATAGGTGGAGTTCATAAGGCCGTAATATAAAATGGAATAAATAAAAAAAAAAAAAAAAAACAGGTACTGAATCTTTTTATCTCAAAAGTTGCAAGAAAATGATCATTTATTGCTATGCTGTGCGATATTAGTGTTTTAGTTATAAACAGAGGTTGCATAATCATAACAGAAATTTAAAATGAATTGGATTAAAGTTACACGGATCTGAATTGTTTGAACTATGTCATATTACCTGTAACTTCCTGCCCATCAAAATCTGAATTAATCAATCAAATTTACTTGACACAATTTGTTGAACAAACCTCAATGAAATGACTAAAATAAACATGTATTGCCTTACTCAGAGCTAGTAATATTTATAACAGAAAAAAGTTACAATATGGAAATTCACTTTCAGGTTTTGTTATTCATATGCCCCATGGCTGTTCCAAATATTTGGTTTTAATTTCCAATATTTGGTAAAGAAATAAGACAGAACATTATTCTCAAGTTTTTTGTACAAAATGACTTAAATTTAATTACAAAATTATTACATAAACAAACCAACTTTATATTTCATTGTTTTGACAAAATATTTGGTGCTTGTACTGGAATTTATATTTATAGAACAAGCAAGTGAATTTACAGTGCAAATTGGTGGTTGTTTTATAAATTGATTTGTTTGTTTGCTCAAAATCTTTGGGGTAAAACAATTTGATTAAATGGGCTGTGGGCTTATCACTAAATTTGATCTTCTACACGTTCCAGCTTCTTGTTGTCTGGCTTATGATCAATAAACAAAATCTCCAGGCATGACAACTGAAACTTTTTTCCTTCAAAATCTAATTATATGTTTTCAACTTTTTTGTGAATTATTGCAATATTGAATAAATATTTGTACTAAAAGGATCATAGTTATTCATGAATCAAAGGTACATGTGTTTGTATTTAAATATAACATTTGATATGAATTCAAATTTAATGACAAAATTTCGAACCAAAAATGAAGTTATTATTTTGGTGATTTCGCCATCAAGGAATCCTCAGATTATAGATTTACAGAAACTTTCCCATATCAATCCCAAATATGTGACCCATCATATCGAAAGATACCTTAAGGTCGGCATAGTAAATTACGAGATACAGACCATTGAAGCTTATCATAGTCAAAAATCACGTCCAAGGTCGAATTTTTAATTTCATCTGAAACTTTACCTTTCAAGTGTATTCTATCATATTAATCAGGTTACAACATCAAAAACATAAGCAAAATGTGTTAAAAACCAAGATAAAAATCTTCTTTCCATTTAAGTTTTACTCAGTACAAAATACTTGATTTTCTCAGAACTATAGTTTTCCGAATCAGCCCGATGCCTTTTACCAATCTGGATGTAACTTTGTAACCGAACAATCAACGGCCAAAAGCAAGGTGTCATTTTAAAGCTTAAAATCTCAGCGATTAGATGAGACCAAAAAAATCAATTTTGATTATGGGACCCTTAAGGTACCTTTTGATATGACGGGTACATATGTCAAGTTTGGGGAAATGCTTCCCTGAATGGTTGGTACAAGAGAAGATTGTTTGTGATTCCCATCATGCATTGCTTCATGATGAAACCTGCCAGAAATTCAATTCAATTGACTTTAATTTGGAGTCATTTTGTCACCAACTACTCACATGATTTCATGAACAAACAAGCCATTAGAAGCAATGCATGATGGGAAGCACATGAATGAGTTCTCTTAGTTGGTGCCTGGATATTTATTCTTTCCGGTCTTCCTTTAGTGTTTTCCTATAATACCATAAGCTCAGATAGATTGCTATGAAATAAGACAAGCAAAAAATAGTGGTTTAAATTTTACAGATATAACATACTAAAACAGTAAACAGTGCTATTTTATTTATGCTTATCTAAAATCAATAGAACCAGGGTTTTTGTTTCCCACCAAAAGATGCTTAACCAACATTCAAAATACTAAAATAAGCAACACAAGTCTATATTGACTGTTGTGTCAGTTTACTAAAAATACATTATACAAAGCAACCTTATTACATTTGGAATGATAGATCACAGAGAATATAGGCTATTGTCTTACATCACTGATCATGTGGAAATGTGACAAGTTCAATAAAAGCATAAAAACACAGGTGAAAACAAGGCCATGTCAAGCGATATCGGATCTCTTTGAAGATGCTATTCATGAATAATTGAATGCGCTTCACAGTTTTCAAATTCAAGGAGTCGGATTTTGCAAAATATTGAGAGAAAGATTATTTGGCTTTGACTTTTGTATCTTTAAAATGCTTTTGTAATAAAACTTTACTTGAAGTTGTAAGAATATTATTAAGTGGCTGTTAAAGTTTTTGCAAATGGAAATCACCTTTTGATTTTGTGATAAAATATATAGGACCATTCAAAATGACCCTCTTGTAAAGGTTGACATTTTTTGGGATATATATGAGATACTGGGCAAAATACATGTAAAAACAAATTCTGACAAATTTTTGATTTTTGCAGATTTGAATTTGAAATGTTCATGCCAATCAAGCTTTTATTTCAACTTCAAATTTTTGAAAACTAAACACTTTATAGGTACAGTTGAATTGGAATGTGTATAAAATGAAAATTTAAATGCAAGTTTTCTTAGCTTCATGCTTCCAATAAGCTTATACTTTTAGATGGTGTATCATGAACTTGACACAGGTATATATCATTTGTTGATAATTCATACACTCCGTATATCACCTAGCCAATCAGAACGCAATAATATAAAGTATGCGGAGTGCAGTGGATCTTCACAATGCACTGCGCTTGTTGTGTTCCGGTTTGCGTGGCAGGCGTTTAGTGCGTATGAATGTTTTCTTGTTTTTATTGGGTGATTATTTATTTAGTTCAGAGAAGTTTTGGATTTTGATGGTCATACGGTAAGTTTTGATTGCTGTCCAATGCACTTTGCCCCTACGGGCCTCGTGAATTGGACGCATCAAAATTGACCGCGCGTTCATTGATTTTGTCTCATTTCACTCGCGTTTGAAATGCGCATTTATTAACCTATAATTATGTTATTTTTGTATCGGCAATTATACAAAATTAAGGGGCTGACTTCACCAGAGATGGGCTTTCATATTCATTATCTGCAAACACTTGAATACCTGAATGCAAGACTCGAGTCCATTGAGGAAAACCATGAGGAATGATTGACAAATGAATACGCCAGAATAAGAACATCCCAACTCCAATAGCTCCCTTCTGTTAATTATATTTAGAAAATATAAATGCATACAAATTTCTGAAAATGCTTTCACATCACTAAAATAGCATTT
>JXSR01S058602.1:69203-80340 GCA_000969725.1 Ophiothrix spiculata | reverse complement strand
TAGCACAACCTTGCATCAGGTGTATTTCTTTGTTCTCTTGCAGCATATCTTTTTTCCTCTCAATAAAGGTGTTTCCGATTTCTCCTCTTATGTATTTTAGAAAAGTGAACTTTCCTAATGTTTAAAATAAGCATTATTAAAACTTTCTTTTATATTATAGTAGCTTTTTCACAAGAATATATGTCTTATTAAAAGGGGAAGTCTATTGTGATCAATTTTGAATGATTCTTCAAGTACAATAAGCCATTATTTTGATAAGCATGAATCTAAAGCTGACAACGCCTATGTATCTTAAAACTGGATCAGTCTGACTAAGATAAATGGATTGACATTTACCTTAAATAGGACAGGTAGCTAACTCGACTACCCAGGGCAGGTGACATTATGTATTTATGATATACTACACACATTAGAAACACTGAATTTTCTATAAATTATATTGACACCCTTATGATTTGCTAATCTGCAACACTGAGCTTACTCTTGTTGAAAGGCAATGTTTTACCTTTCGGGGAAATACCTATTTGAATGAGTTTCTTAAATATTTTATTTAGTGACATTATTTTGGAGATTTGGTGTAAAGATGATTGTGCTCATCCAATTTGATCATAATTTGCAGTGTATACAAAGTCACTGATTTGGTTAAATCTTGTATGACTTGTTTGACATAATTTTATTGCAATTCATGTGTAACTAAGGTATTTTAATAGAAATAAAAGAGTTTGAGAGTGTGGGTAATCAAACAAAACTGCGATAAGAAAAAAAAAGAGAGATTGGTTTTAGGTTGATCCGAACAATAATATTTTATGTAACAAATAAATGTAAATAGAACAATTTCTTGCGGCAAAGTGAAAAGAATATAAGGGAAAAGGACAAATTTTATTTTTGAAATTTTTAGAGTCTGCACATTGCTTAAACAGTTTTTGTTATCATGGTAACAATAAAATCGAAACTTCAAATTTCTACCAAATTCTTTGAAGTCATGAGAGATGGTATCAAAGAAAAGAAGATCCCATCATGCCTTGCTTTCGTTGTGATTTTTGTACTGGTTTTAATAAAAGGGTGTGGTGATGAAACATATCTGAAATGCAAAATTGGGATGAGGTCTGCTATAAATTGTACTATGTTCCATCACTCAACCCTTCTGTACAAAAATCCTCATTTGAATCAAGGTATGATCGGGATCCGAAAGTCCTGACATCTTCTTTTGTATCAGTGCTGGTATAAGTTTGAATCTATTTATGTGTTTTTCAGTTCAAGTCTTGATTTTAACAAAGAAAAAAAAAAGATTATGCCTTGCTTTCAATGTGATTTTTGAACAGGTTTTAATAAAAGGTTGTGGTGATGAAACATATTTGAAATGCAAAATTGGGATGAGGTCTGCTAATTGTGCTATGTTTCATCACTCAACCCTTACAACCTGTACAAAAATCCTCATTGGAATCAAGGTATGATCGGAAGGTTCTGATATCTTCTTTTGTATCAAATTGCTATTAAAGGTTTGAATCTATTTATGTGCTTTCCATTCAATTCTTGACCCCCATGAGAGAAAGAAGTGTTCATGGATCTCCAACTAATAGTGTATGTTTCCTCTATTTGATATCTCGTTTCAGAGTGTGGAGAGAAGCAAGAGATCGCATTGTTGGTTTCCCAGGTCGTTTCCATGCGTGGGATCTGAACAACAGAGATGGATTCCTCTATAATGCCAACTATTCCTGTGAACTGTCTATGGTTCTTACTGGAGCAGCTTTCTATCACAAGGTAAATAGTTGTCAACATTCACCCTTGCAGTTCATTGAAAATCTTGTAAATTAGAGTCTTATAATACTATATAACGACTCAAAATTCATTTCTTTGTGGTATTATTATGATCTCCAGATAAATTACTGGGGAAAGGTACATGAGAGATTAGATATGCATCAGTGTTGATTCCTGAGATCCACATCCATCTAAATCTGACGGATGGTTCAGGCGAACGCCTCATGCATTGAAAATAATAGTCACGTTGGTACGACATGTAGGAGTAGGGTGCGATGGTATTTTAATTTTTTCCCTGCGTGGACGTTACGCTCACTTGGGGGAAATAGGCAAAATACTGTCATGCATATCAGGTTTGACCAATTGTTTATTCATGACTCCAAATGAATTTGAATACCATTTAAGAGACTAAGAATGTGGGTGCATATCACAATGATAAATATATTTGAGTGAGTTTACAGAGAAATGCGTATTTATTTCAAAAAAAAAGTGATCTTAATTACACTATATTTATCAAACCAAGATCACCCGTAAATTTGTTTTCTTAGGCACTGTGGAATCTTAATGTATAGTGTTGTCACTTCACAGTGTTAATGACCTACACAAACATGATATATCAGGACACCTTGCTATTCAGGTCAATTACATGAAGATAAGACATGCCACATATATTAGGTCAGAATTTGTATATAGGCTAATAAAACAGAACCTGAATGTTCGATTTACCCAATTATATGGACCCCTGTGACATGAGTTTCATCTGAAATGACGGTTTCAAGAAGTGGTTTCCCAAAATAGAGGTTTACTTTGTGAACTGGCTCTTTGAAATGGTACCATGTGAACTGTAGTGAGGTTTGAAATTTGTATTTTAGGACTCCCACCCTTATACCCCTTTTTTGTACTAAGGGTATTTGATTTAATGCAATGTCATAAGATATACATCATTTCTGCCAGTAGTATGATGTTGGATAAGAAATTTGCTAAATTATAAGTAGGATTTATGTTGTTTTTCTTAGTGTTGTGATTGATACTTTCGGTGATGGTGTAGTCACTTTATCGTGTTAATGACCTGCACAAACATGATATATCAGGACACCTAGCTATTCAGGTCAATTACATGAAGAGAAGACATGCCACATATGAATATTAGGACAGAATTTAGCCAAATATAGGCTAATAAAACAGAACCTGTATGATTGATCAGTACCCAATGAGGGTGACAAGAAGTGATTTCTCAAAATAGAGGCTTGGTTTGTGAACTGGTTCTTTGAAATGGTACCATGTGAACTGAAGTGAGGTGTGAAATTGGTATTTTAGGACTCCGGTCCTCATACCCCTTTTTGTACTAATGTAATTTCATAAGATTTGCAGTAATCTTTATAATGTCATTTCTGTCAGTGGTAAGAAGTTGAATAAGAAATTTGCTCAATTGTAGGTAGGATTTATGTTGTTTTTCTTGGTGATTTGATTGATACCTACATGATGGTGAAGTCATTTTATAGTGTTAATGACCTGCACAAACATGATATATCAGAACACCTCACTATTCAGGTTAATTACATGAAGAGAAGACATGCCACGTACATGAGGGATAGAATTTACTCATATATAGGGTAATAAACCAGAGAAGCTAGAATTAGTATGATGTATCACTTTTCTGATTAAAGATGAACCCTTGTGAGCTAAGTTTTAACTAAAATGGGGGTCTTAACAACTGATTTTCTCAAAATAGGTGTTCAGTTTGTGACCGAGACTTATGTTTGATGACATGTAGATAAGGCGTTAAATAAGAGGGTATTAGAATATGTGGCCCTCAAGGCCTCAGCGTCATTTACAAGTGTACCTTTTCTAAAAAAAACCTAACACCTTAGTTTGGCAAATCAGTTCATTGGACTCTCCTTTGTGAATTTCAGGTGATTATATTGGTGGTTAAATTGGACAAATGACAAATTACACTTGTTCCAGCTTCTCTGGTTTATTACCCTATGTATGAGTAGATTCCATCCCTCATGTACGTGCCATGTTTTCTCTTCAGTCAATTGACCTGGATAGCTAGGTGTCCTGATATATCATGTTTGTGCAGGTCATTAACACTATAAAATGGCAATGCTATGAAGAAAAACAACGGAAGTCCAATATGTAATTGAGCAAGCTTGTTCCTCCCAATAACAGAATGCCACATTTATAGCAATAATATAAGATCCTAAAAACAGGGAACACCCTATTACCCGTGATTTTTCATTTTTTGTGGTTTTGTTTTTGATAGAAATTGATGCCTTTCCAAAGATTTGGCCTAAAGTTGCATACTTTTTGTGTTAGTCCAAAAATAAATTAAATTGTTTGTTTGGTCACCAGTGCAAAAATTTAAATTTTGAGTCGGTCGGTCGGTTGATCTTTTTTTTTTTTACTCTTCACATATATTTTAAAGAATGATGTCATTCCATGGATTTTATCAGGAATACCAAGCAATGCAGGGCTTAATCAAAGATTGTGGGTCATTATTTAATGGAAATATGCATTTTATACTACATATTTATATTTTACATGTTTGACGGGGGGAAAAAAAGGTAAAATACCCCGACACAAATTTTTGGCATTTTAGGGTCGGTCGCGGAGGGCAAACAAACATATTTTTTAGGCCTTATTATGGTCATTTGTTGAATTAAATTTGGGATCCCAAATTGGTGTGGTCGAATAGAGTGAATATTGGATTGGGATGCGAGAGGTCCCAGGTTCAAATCCCTGGGTCGAATGCGTGAAATAGGGATTTTTATACAGTAAAATTCGAGATGGTTTTTGGCCTGTAGTGGGTTTGGGTATATACCGTATATATGGCTTGAAACTTGGAAGTGGCAGTAGCGGTATTGGACCTCCATCCAATGGATTACAAATCCAATACCCTAATCCACAGTACCATAGTGCGAACCATTAAATAGGGTTTGTAAGAGTAGGCATTGAAAGAAGAAAGAAAATACAGTATTGTCATGTATGTTTTATTTTCTAATACACATTAATTCTGAAATTTATTAATTCAAGGAAAGTGTTAAAACTTGTAAGCCATGGTTATTTGGAACTTAAGATATCTTAAACTGTCAAAATATACGAATCAGGCAAAAATTAAATTAATATTATGATAGAAAGCACTTAATATTTTAACAATTTCACCACAATATTACATGTTGTGCATGATGTATTTGTCAATCAAGTTCAGTGTTCCAAATCATATCACTAATTGGTATATTGGGATTCAGTTGTTGATTGATGTGTGTGTTCTTGTCATATACTCAGCAATTAGTGAAAATGGATGGTTCTAATGGTTTAGTTAAGGTTTCACTTATTACACACACAGACACACACCTATATTTGGTGGTGCAAGGTGATACTGTGGAAACGTTCACCTTATCAAAATTCTGATGCATCGTAGAATTAAATTTTAGAAAATAGATGTCTCATTTTATTTTTAAGTTTGTCATTTTTTCCCTAAAAAGTATATTTATTTATTGAATGTACAAAAGCTGTATTTCCAAGTGACTGAACAGTGAGCATGACATCTATTAATTAATAGTTTTCAGAAACACACTAGAAATTGATTGGTAAAATTAATTGCAAATGTGCCTTCATTAAAATGCACAATCATGATCTTGATGCAAGACAGTGTTAATTGCTTCAAAACTAGACATTTTGTGCTGTGAAAGGTGTATAATTAGTGCATTTAGATTTTGTGTGATATGTGTTTGAAATAATTTAGCTAATAGTGTAAAAATATCCTTTTTTTTTCTAAAATCCATTTTAAACATTGGGTATTTACATTTCATGAAATACTCTTATATTGTTCAGCATTAAAAGATTAAGAAAAATTATTTTATATTTACACTTAAACCCACATTATGTCAGTGTTATTGGACTTGGAGAGCTCATATTTAGATTTAAGGAGGCCAGATTGAATATACAATTTTTGAATTTTGAGCAGTTAACATCACAAAGAGTTGGGGAAAATGATAATAATGGTCTTGAATAGCTTAGAGGGGCAGTTCAAGATCCACATTTTATCCCAAGGTCATCTCTATTAAAAGATGTTTTAGCTAATAAAAATCCTTGATGGGAAAATGTTACAAATTCTAAATTGTTCTTTCAAATGTGCTTGCATTTTTGAGAAAATATGAGAGTGTGTAACATTCCACATGGTAGTCTATGGAGATTTTAAAAAGGCTACAAAGCTTTTAATAGACAATTTCAAAATCCATTCGGAAATCTTCGGAACATCAATCACGTGGCCGTTTTATCAACCAATCATGTACGAGCTCAATAGCATGGAAACAAAATTTTCCGAAAATTCTCTCTCATTTGCAGTGCAATAAAAGTGAAAAATAATTATATTCAGACCCATACATGGTTAGAGGCACTGATTCTGAACAACTTTTGGCTAGGGGTACCATATAATATGGTCACTGACCGAGAGAGGAAAGAGTGAAATTTCCATTTGAAATCGTCTGATTAAGCTTACAATTAAGTACCAGTCAACTCGGAGCGCATCAAACTAACATTGACTCGTTTGCCTTGACCATATATTTTTGTCCTTTTTATTGGAAAGATATATTATTCATCAACTTTCAGTTAAGACCAAGCACGAGTCGACCAGTCTAGTTTAGGCTGAGAAAATGGCAACTGATTGAAAACCATATCATATATAAAATAAAGTCTATGTGATTCCTTAAGGCTTTCATTTTTTTTTTGAATTAATTAAATGTCATATAGCAAGTATGTTTTGAACCATGTTGTATAATGTTTCCCTATGAGTGTGTAACACAAGCGTATAAAGCGATTAGACAAGGTAATTAAGTACTCTATGAGCTGATTTAATCTGACAAGTGCAATTAGTTTATTTTGCCTGGTAAGATTCCATTTCTGATTCAATTAAAGAGAGAAGATAAAGTGGTTGCAGTATGTTAAAAAAATTTTACTCACTTTTTTGTTTGTTTGTTTTTAAGGTTTTAACATAAATTTGTTAAATATTCAGTTAAAAGAAAATAGGTAGCAAGGTTTCATAGATACCATATCCACTTGTCCAATTCAACTACATGTATTAGTCATCTGCCAAGCTTGTAAAATGAACAAAAAACCTCAATTCCAAAAGTTTGAAAAATCATCTTACTCAATGACTGAAACATTTCAACAGTAAAGTGATGTACGTTCTGAAGATCACAAAAGTTGAATTGGATGAGTTGATATGGTATGCCAAGTATGTTATGTACTGCGACTCAGATAAGTGATGTTTTTACGCACTGCCAACGAATATTTGTGAATCTTGTGTGCTGTGAATCTGTGTTTCTTTTATTATTAATACAAATGAAGAATGGATGGAATCTCTACATTAACTCTTTTTAACGCGACCCCTGTATGGCACGAAATTGCTTTTTCAGGCTGTAGCAACAATATCTAGACATATGAAATCAAATACAGTGCTCAGAATGATTGATTTATTACCCCCAAATAGAAATACATTCTTTTTACCCAATTTTTCTATCTTTAAAGCATGATTTAATGGCTTAAATGGCCTGAAACCATGAGGTTTTGTCCAATTTTAGGCCAAAATTTAGCTCAAAAATTGGGACAAAAACTGTCATAAAATTATGAAATGTTTATCAAATAAAATAATTTCTTTAGATTTGAAGAGATAATTATACTGACTTCCTCAATAGAACCTAACCCAAAAATATATACTTTTTGAACATAGGTAGCCAAAATACTGACTAAGATTTATGAAAAATTAGTTTTAAACAAGAAACTCATTACTTATTCATGAGCTTATTTGCATATGATTTGCATAATTGATAATGCATCCTCATTTTCAGAAAGCTGAATGCCCAAGCTATCAAGTGATGTGCCACTTCCAATACCATTACAAACGAGTCTCATTAAAAACACGCCATATAGTTCCTACTACCCAGTGCACACAAATTTCATGCCATTTTGGGGCGGGTTAAATAGGGTTAAGATTGTTCATTGGCTTCTATTGAGAGGGCCCTGTGTTTGGTAAAATTTGGCACCAATTTGCATAGCTTACACAAGTTATTTCAATTTACAACACCCAAATTAAATTAAAATTTCTTATTTCAGCAATTAGATTGCTACTTTTACATTATTTATATTGTAGTTTAGAAGGTAATTAACCTCTCTAGAGTATTTGATACCTATGTTGTCAAAGTTAAAAAATTGATATTTGAGAACAAATTTTGTTAAAATTAATGCTTCCAAATTGAACACAAAAGTTGTATATAAAACAGCCTCTAAAGTTGGATTGTAGCCATTCAAAATCTGTTTAACGCAATGGCAACATTGCTTTAAAAATTGCTTTGAATTTTGTGTTTTTCTGTAGTAGGGTTAGGGTGGTATTTTTTTTGTCCTTGCCATGATTTTTGTTCTTATCTTTTTATGATTTTGTATTTTTAGGGCTCAAAAATATATCATTCTCTGGGAACATGGAAAATGTATTTACAAAACACCTTTTAGCTGCTCGATACAAGTATGCTGTTTTAAGTGCTGAATACACAGTAGCACTGACCATAAACCAATAAAAATACTAATAAAAACCCTATTGTCTTTATCATATCCGCACCATATAATTATGATAAGTAGAGCAATGTGTTTTTACCTTTTTTCATAGGTATCATTATCTTTGAAATTTTAATTTTGTACATAATTCTAGATAATTTTTTAGCCAACCATATATACCCTATAAATACTATAGTTTATCTCGGAGTTATTTTTCTTCGTTCGCGGGTTTTTTCTTTCCGACACTTGTTGTCCACGCCTTCTGCGTAGTGATGCACGTATTTGCAGAGCGTGATTTGTTGATTTCGATTGTTAGCGCACGCTGTTGGCGCGTGCGTTAAGAATGGCGTACATGACCCGATTACCCGATTTGAAAGGAAAAACAACTTTGAGAGATAGTATAACCATATATTTTTTCTTCATCATGCCATCATTTTTGGTATGATGACACCTGTCAGGCAGGCTTTCATCCGGAGATAACACATGTCATCATCACCTCTATGGAGCTGGCATCACCTCACATGATTGATGCTAATATGATCGCATGCTTGGCGAGCACACACACGCCTGCAGGTTGCAAGCTTACCAGCACACATGTGTATAGGTCTTGCCAAGTATTGTCACCACTGTGGATATCCTTACTATTACGCTGTCAACTTCAATTTACACAGGAACGAGAAATGATATCGGAAATCAAAATTGGACTTGACTTACGCTTTTATTAACTTGTCCAAGCTAGACAGATAATAGAGTCTCGTTTATTGCTAACTTTGCGTCAACACCGTGAATGCATCTTTATGTTTTTATAGAAGGAATACATTTTTAAAACAACCGTGATCTTTATTTTGTGCCCTTGCTGAAAATGTCCTACAAATTCCAGCCGATTATTGGCATCGTTGACATTTTTATTTTCTACCCGGATGAAATAGTTTTACAGCATTGGTTTGCAGTTTCAATTTGATATATGATTTCATTTTAATATATACCTATTCCACCTTCAAATGCTTGCTTCTTATTACCTGTAAACAAACTATTAGAGATCTATAATTGTCACTGTTTCATCAGCTCTATTTAAAAATGAACTGGATTAGCATATATGCCATAGACGGGTTTAGTTGCCCAGGAAAGCAACTCAGTGGTGACTCACTATGGCAGCTATCGGTTTGAATGGGTGTCAATCCTATAAATGCATTTTCCCTCTTCTTTTTCCAAGAGGTAGGCTAGAAACAGAAAAAGTTAAGAAATCTGAATTTGTATAATCTTAGTTGATCTGAATATCACTATATCTCACTCTGGTAAATCACAAGTCCAAATACGTCATAGACGTGGGTTATATACAGGGAATATATAGGGACTAAAATCGCCTTTGTGATGCCTTGCTGTGTGTGAACACAGGATTGCTTGTTAGGCTTTTCATGGATAGTTGTTGTACCCACATTGTGATGATTTAATATCTTCTGAAGATAACCAATTGAGACCGTCCATCCCAAACCAGCCGTAAATGCAGCCTCTTGTAATATATTTTTTTTTAAATATTTGCAAAGATCATGTGCTAATTAAGGATTAAAATTACACCTCAATGAACTTCACTCAATTTCCAGAAGTCAAGTTATGATCCGTCAAAAATTATAAGGGAGTAAAATGTATAACTCTGATAAATATGTTCAAAGATCAGTAAGCCCTGTATTTTCTGTTGATTGTCCTAAAATATACAGATATATTTCATATTTCTGATTATCTTTTTGAATTGAAACTTTGCTTGTGAAGTAAGCACACAGATTGTGAATATGTCAACAAATAAATTTTGGCAAATTGCAACCTTGATGTGTAATTTCATCTGTAGTGCAAAATGGAATATGCTGCATTTATGGCTCGTTTGAGATAGACGGTCACAGTTTATAGGTATGGATCATTTGGATCCTGATAACCAATTGTTATTTCAATATACATTTTTTAAGTATATCTTTTGAACCGAATTATGATACTATTTATTAGAACTAGGAGCATAAAACAAATAAGAAGAAGGAAATGTTTGCAAGCCTTGCTCAGGATGAATGTCTAAATAAGAGCAAAATAACCCTCATATCACTTCTATCGTCTCTTATTTTGCCAGGCCACATATGATTTTAACCATCATGCACTAAAGCACACACCCTTCAATTCATTCAATTCTGTTCACATAATACTCTCATGATATCTGATCTTCACATCTACTGTTGACTCGTTGTCTTGAATGTTAGCTATGATCAGACATACGGTCATGTTATGCTCAGGAATCAATGATCTGTGTTTAATCTGTAGAGATGACCCAGGAATGCATCTCTGATGACTAAATCTAGACTATCATTCATGTTAATGAACTCTAGACAGTATGATGCATGATATGCAATAATGAATAAAGGCAATTATACTGGGTATAACACTTGTACAAAATCAGAATAAAAGTTGTATGTTTTTGATTAGTATTGAGTGAAATTGCCAAGTTTATATGTGTCCAATCATTTGATATAAACCATCAATCTCACAAGAATGAGGTATCATTGAGTATTTCAAGTTTCAGTTAGGTATTCAAACATGCTACAGAGTTGTTCATCGCTAATCAACAACGATGCATCCATGCGTCTGCATATTTTTTATCGCGCAAGGGTGGCTTTAGCCACCCGGCTTTAGCCACCCGAGTGTGATAAAAATATGCCGACGCATCGGATGCAGAGTTGTTGATTAGCGATGAACAACTCTGTAGCATGTTTGAATACCTTTCAACAACGAAAAGCTTTATGAAAACGTATGAATTAAATTCTAAATGTTTTCAATTTAACAGATACTA
>JXSR01S058602.1:43606-61853 GCA_000969725.1 Ophiothrix spiculata | reverse complement strand
GAGGTTTCGTTGGGCTTTTAATTTGATCAAATTCCTCAGTATTGTGGAAGTGACGCAAAGTTCAATAGAACATATTATAATTGATATAAATGGAATCAAACTGTAAGTTGCCCTAAGATGCCTCAAATTTCCTTTGAATTGACCAGCGAATCAAACAAACATACTCTGTAATAACGTTGGGAGTTTCGGGAATTATTGCTCCCGAGACTCGAGTTGGTTTTTCGGGCGGGACACAGGATTCCCGATAATAATCCCGAAATATGAGAGTGCCGTTCACGTATGCAAAATTTGTGTTTCATTGCATGTACTATGCTATGTCATGTGTGTTAGACTGCCGAATATGGCAACTTGTAATGCTGTCATTTTTTGGACAATTTGATACAGATTTTCAGACTTACCAAACCACTAGTCCGTAAGAAATGTTTTTAAAATAATGACGATGTCCTTTTATTATTTTCAATGTGAAATTCGTGCTCGAACTCGGGTTGCGCTGTGTTCTTTTGTCCACTAGCTAAGCTTGTTGGTCGTGTTTCATGTACACCATGTGGTTCAATTTTTAGATGATGGAGAATTTGTTACTGCATTACTATAATTCGAACTGTTATAGACCAAAACTTTTACTAATACATTGTTGCAAACAAAAATATTATAAAATGAAGGAAAAGTAAAGATTATTGCGATAAAATCAAGATCAAATGTTAATTGCTTTTTTCATGTTATTTACGCAAATAAAACCCGGAAGTAAACGGCGCCATTTCAGCGGTACCCAGTTTTACGTTGCTCCAATGCAATGCTACTAGTACCGGTGGGAAAAGATCGCGTGACTCAGTGATTCGATCTTGTTATGAACTGCGCATGTGTAAGTGTGATAGTTAGTAGTTTATGAAAATAAGAACATCGCCATCTAGTGACATTAATAATAAAATAAACAAAACTAGTTCCTTCTTTTCGCGATCGAAGCGTAAATTTTTTACACTACTTTCGGATCTTTGGAAATACATTAAAATGGATTAGACTAATTGATTTCAAAATTACTGATTACTGTAGTGTATGATAGCAAAATGTGATCAATTAACCATGATTAATAGTGCACTTCCTGGCATAATTGACCTTTGAAACTCAAGGTACAGTTAAACACTTATGTATGGATGCGTTTTATATTAGAAAACTAAATTCAATCTTTTCACCATATTTCGACTTTAGAAGCCATTGATTCAAAATCTTCATTCGCAACTCTCCACTCTATTTGCCAGAACAACCCACATATTCTACAAATGTATGTTTTTATTTTTAGTTGATATTGTAAATACTTTTGTTTCAACACAGTTTGGTAAGTTCACTTGCTTGTAGGGATCTAACGATACAGCCAGGATATTGCGAATATCACGGCTGCTCTGTCTGACCCAGTTAACCATTAGCTTAAGGCTTATATGCTTAGAAGAATGACAATTGGATTGTAAGAAATGTATAGATTAGTGGGTATGTTACTGCAGTAGGGTTGACATTTTGACAATGTTGGTTTCAAAACAATAATATTTTTGTTTTAGTTTTTTTCAGTACATTGATTTATTTAATTAATGTTCAAAACATTTCATTTAATTTTATTTTTAATTTATAACATTTGATGGAAAGCCAAGCTAATCTTACAAGTGTGTATGTATTGAATTCAAGGGACGCCCCATAGTGTAAAAGACAGAATATTGGAAAGAAATTTTGATTTCAGGTGGAAAACAAAGTCATGCACTCTGAAAACAAAATGTAAGATAAATTACGTCAAGTAATGGTACAAACTTTGTATGGGATTTGATAGTGATATGTAAGGAAAGACACATTTTGTAGTACAGCAAATGGTTGAGTTAAAAGAATATATAGGTTTTGGTGTTTGAGTTGAAAGTGGAGGAAATGGGTGTATGTGACAGCAGTAAATAACTTTTGGTCAGAGAACCATAAGTTATTCACTTTTATATGCATAAAATGCACTGCTGTGATGATTGACAATTACATGTAAACATGTAATTATTTTTTGGTTTACTTTACATAACATCAAAATTGCCAGGATAAGATATAGAGAGTATATCAAGGTAATAATAACTGAAAGAATATATGTAAAATGTGAAATCCATGATACGTACAAAGATTACTGCAAACTCATCAAATCTTTGTACATTCATAATGGTATTACAAATTTGTTCAGTATTCATGTAATCTTATCCTGGAGAATTATTCTGTAAATGGATTATTGGATTTTCACTGAATTTCTAGCCGTGAATATGTTTTGTCTCTGCATAATTACATATCAAGTCTTTATATCTTGAAAAGAAGATTTTAAGACAGCTCCCAAGTGAGATGATTCAAATGAAAATTAAAATATCCACAATATTCAAGTGAACCTTTTCTTAAATGGATTATTTGATTTTCGCAGAATGTTCAGCCCTAGATTACAATTTGTTTCCTACAAATACATAATTATTCTTTACATCATAGATTTTAGACATCTCCAAAGTGATATGATTCAGATAAAGTTAAAACATTTACTAGATTATTGTCTTCATTAAATTAATTGTATGAGATTTCACATATGTGCATCTAAAATTATCAGCAGGTATCTGCAAATGGTTAGATATTGGTTTTGTAACTTTACTGTGGGAAATGGAGTGAGAAATTTTATTGTGGGTACTATTGTTATTCTTTTGTCACACAATTCTTCACTATGAATCAATTGGAATTCTTACAATTGCATCAAGAAATATTGTGTAAATGTAAATATTCTCAGAATTTCTTGCCAATATTCGGAACATGTATCTAAATTTTATGTTATAAAAAGTGGAGTTTAGGACATTCCTCATCTGAGGCGATTCAGTTGAAAGCTTAAACTTCTAGATAATTGTCAACATACATTCCAATGTGAGACTGATCACCGCTTCCAGCAATAATGGTAGATATCTATATCGGCAAATGGTAGATATTAAGTTTAACTGAACTGTCCTAGTTCTGATCTAAATGTGTCGCTTCTTCAAATCATCATGAAATGGTAGTTACATGCATTCCAGTGTAAACTCAATCAATTACTAGACAATATGACAATAAAGAGATTTTTTTGAATGTTCCAAGTAACATTGGAGTAAAAGGAACAAGATTTGAAAGGAGAATTACATCAGGATTAATGGAATTTAATAGGTTACAAAATATCACCTGAATTTGTTCAGGAAATTATATAGATACAAGCTCAGAGGTTCTAAACTAGTTCTTACAGTTACATATAAATAAGGCAAATGAAGGACCAAATGAACCATTTTCTTAGTGTATTTCAAATGAAGTTCTTTGGTTTTGAGAGAGTCAAAAAGCCATTAATTCAGTACAAGCCAAAGCACCCAATTTTGATGTGTGCGTCACTATTTAAGAAACACTGTACCAGGTCAAACTTAATAATGCAAGGTTTGCCACATTTCTACAGAACATTTGATATAATAGAACAGTAATTTAGAATTAATATTCAAAGAAAAATGTTTATGTATTCAAAGAGATTTTATAGAAAAAAGAAATAAAACTTTGCATTTGAATCAGTTATTTTAAAAGTTGTTAGTCGTCACTAACCCTGTTAGTAATGTATACAAGTGCAAAGGTTTTCATCTCAAACGAAAATCAACATACTTGCACATATTTTAAAGTTGTATTTTTTCACGATAGTACATGTAGAGCTAAAATTGATTAAGTGCAGAACTACTTTGGTGTTAAATCAGCATTTCCTGTAAGTTTCTCAAGCTTATGCCAATTTGAGCAATTTTGACAAAGTTGAAGAGGTGGTTGTGCTAAAGCAGTAGCTGAAAATTGGACAAATAAAGAAAGAAAAAACATCTTTTCCACATATTTTCAGTAACCTGTTGGGCCAATTTTTTGGTCCCAGGAACACTGTTTTGAATTCAATCAGGTATATTTACAAAATGAAAGCAACAACAATGGTCAATTTCTGATATTGTTTTAATTTCATTAAGGGGATGCCCCAGACCCATTTTTGGAAATAATGCACTTTTTGATGAAATTAGTGTTTTACCTTAGTGATATTCTTCGAAATTTCAGCTTCAATTTACTCTTTAGTTGACTTTAATACGACATCCGGTTCAAAAGTTATGATTGATCAATGTGAAGCATGTCGACGCGAATCGCATAAAAGTAAACTTTTCCCTATACTAATACATGTATTGTAATTCTTATGTATTTTATTGTTTTAGATGGGCTATTTTTATCAAAATTGGTCATTAAATTGATTTAAATGAATTTTTCCCCTTGTAAAGCATTGAAGTAGTGTTTCATTGAATCTGTAATATTTCTGAACACAGCAGTTAGGTTTAGAACACAAATGGTCTATTTTGCCATTAATTTGCATATTTAAGTGTTTCTAATCTTTAAGCTCAATTTACGCAAAATGTTGTTTTCACAACTTTTCAACTTGCGCACAGTTTTTTCCGCAACCGTACATGCTATTGCCATAAAATTTTGCATGCACTTTCCTGAGACATTTATCTAAAGAACATCAAAGAGAATTTTTGAAGTTTCTTTTTCGAAAACGTTAAACAACAAATTTTCGTCAAATTTTAGCGAAATAAGCGCTTTACAGCAAAATTTTGAGGTCTTTGGCCCCTTTTTTGGGATAAAATCTGAAATTTTCTCTTTGATGTTATTGAGATACCTGTCTTAAGAAACTGCATTCAAAATTTCAAGGCAATAGCATGTGTGGTTTTGGAGAAAAACTGCGTGCAAGAATACCCTATAAAATCCAATATGGCTGCTGTTGCCATAGCAACCGGTGGTGATATGACCTTGAAAATGGTTTTAAAAGAATTCTTTTGTTCATAGTTATATATTGACCAAAAATGAGCACCATAGTTCTTTTGTTTCTAAAAATCAACTTTAGTTCCTGACTTGACATGAGTGCAATATTCATAAATAAGTCAATTCTCAAGTTTATTTTTTCTCAAAGTATCAGTATTTATTGAACACAAATGGGTTAATGTACTGCAATTATCACAGCCCACATGTTTCCTGCTATGCACATTGCTGTAAGGGCTTCAATTTAAGGGAAATTAGAAATAAATGTACTTACAACTTACATAAGATGATGTTCAAAACTTGCAC
Organism: Ophiothrix spiculata; assembly: GCA_000969725.1. Taxonomy (NCBI): domain Eukaryota; kingdom Metazoa; phylum Echinodermata; class Ophiuroidea; order Amphilepidida; family Ophiotrichidae; genus Ophiothrix; species Ophiothrix spiculata. Next base: position 56,720 of record JXSR01S058602.1, on the reverse strand, counting down.
TAGTACACAAAGGCGGAAACCAATATTTCTTGCAACCATATGTGTGAGGGTGCTTGATTATGTTATACAGTTTGATATGTATCTGTAGGGTTCCTGCGTGAGTTACTACATACTATTATTCAAGACATCAATAGAAATTTAATTGTGTTCCGTGATATGGGTTACAATGAAAGATTTAGATTCCACATTGGATATATAAAAGCTCCACAGTTTCTTGAACTTCATCTCTTGAATATGTTACTTTTGAGAACCTGCTTTTAGAGTTTGTTCCTGCACAATGTTTACTTTATACTATAAGATAATTTCTATTAGGTATTTCATTTTTATTATATTTTCGATATAAATTGTTTTTGATATTTGTCTTTACTAAATTATGGTTAAATCTGGTGAATCTTGAGTATGGTATCCTGGGATTGGTTGTTGCAGTTGTATATTCTTGTTTTTGCACCTGAGTGTCCTGTCTGTTAATTCCCTTGATGATATCCAAATTTCAGATGCAAGATACTCCCTGGCTAAGATGTGAGTCAAACAAATATTATAATATTTTGCCAAAATGCATATTTTGATGAGAAAGGCCTTTTTCTCTTTGAAGTTGATGAACAAGAGCAACGAATATACAAATAACTTTTACAAGCTAGTAATTCTTGGATAATAAAGAAAACATTTCCTGAAGGAACTCAAATTTCTTTTTGAAGTTGATGAACTAGAGCAACAAATGTACACACACTTTTTACAAGCTAGTTATTATTTGATAATAAAGAAAACTTTTTGTACAGGAACTCGAAATATTTAAAAAAAATTTCAGTGGATATTCAATATTGGTTTTGTTGTAGAACCAGAAAATAATGTGTTATAGGGTTCTGTCTAAGAAAAAATAATTATCAATACTAAATGTTTTGAAGTAGTTGACACAGAAATTGTCATCTTCAAGATAAGATAAGATAATCATTGAAAACATTTACATGACTTCTTCACTTTAGTCTGTAACTTGTCTGTTAATAACATTTCTAACTCGTTGCATCTTAATGAACCAATTGATATCCGTAACATCAAGACTCCTTAAGGGGATTTATGGTAATTGATAAAACACTTCACAAGCACAGCTTAATTAATAATACATCTCACTATCAAACTAAATAGATGTATAACCAGCTGCCAATTTAAACGGATTGTTTTCATTAAAGTCTTGATTTCTTGTTGATTTTTGTAAGTATTTAAGTGAGCAGACTTAGTGACAGCTTCATGCTCACATTAATTATGTTATTAAAAAACATTTATAACTGTTCTTCACCTCTTACTGGTAATATTTTCTGTAAAATTATGAGAAATACTTCGTCCATGTGTTTTGCGGTTCTCAACCTATGGGCAATCGTAACACCAAGTGTTGCACGAAAGGTACTGCTTCAAAACTGATCGGCGGTTGACTGCCCGGCGGAACCAGCTGCTCTGAACAGCCATCTACCGTTTCAGTTTTGAAGTGTTTCTTAATGAATCATGATATTTGTCAAATGGTCTTTCATCAAGTTCTTGTAACCTGGTCTGATCTTATTTTTCATTTGCACAAGAGTAAAGAATGTTTTGTTGTAAATTCATTATGAACCATTCACTGTGGCTGTCATGGCTACATATTTCTTCGTCAATTTGTCAACATTTGCTTGCATCTAGGTTAATGTACTTAGCAAAATGTGTGTTTTCTTGCAATTTGAGAGGTATGCAGTTGCTGACTTTTTAATTCCTGAAAAATAAACTGATTTTGATAAAATGAAATATTTTTATGAAGGCATGTTCTAAAGTAAGTCAACTTTGTGTCTGAAAACATAAATTGTTTTCATGGCTTTGAGCTATGTGCTCTGGCAGATTTATTTTTCAAAGAAAATATTTTGATTACATTAATGATAAGATTCACTGAGAAACTTGATTTGATTGACTTTTTCATGACTTATGACTTTGTGCTTTAATAGATGTATTCTTCTAAATTTGATTGCATTAATGATAAGATTCACTCTGAAATTTAATTTAATTGACTTTTGCCTTCCAGCCCATTTCCCTTTCATCCTATCTCCAAATCAATTGAGACAGTTCAATTGATCACAAACTCATCAAAATGCACTCATTTGATAGCAGGAAACCCAGATACTTAGATTTCACAGCAAAAGAGAACACAGAGCTAATAGGCCAGGTGCATTGAATGTCATTGAGGTAATTCATTACAAAAGTCATCTGAGATCTAGGCATAGGTTTCAACTTGGACTAAATCTATGGACTGTATGATTTTAAACAGTTGAAATGGTTGTTACATATATGACTATCTGTAATAAAAAAAGGAATGACTTTAAATTATTTAGTCTGTCTTCAAGAGACAGTCAATTTTCATTGAGCAGGGCATTTTCCTTGAGAGTGGTGGCTTTTAATATGAACACAAGACTTTTTAGAATCCTTGCATCATTTTGAGTATGTTTACTTTTGAAAAGTTTGATCATTATTTCTCAAATATTATCAGATTTTACTTTACTGTCTTGCAGAAGGAAAATTTATAGTAAAGTTTACAAATAGTTTTAAATTGCAAATGAATTGATATCGTAGTAAGAAATTTAGACCTTTGTTTGAATTGCCATTTTCTTTTCCATTTTGCTATGAACTTGATGTATCTATTTATAGAAGATAACTATTAGTTATTGCACATAACTATTAACTATTAACACATACAAAGAGATATCCTATTTATTAACTTAAATATGTCTTTGTATGTGCAATAAATTGAAAATTATTTATTGAAGATAACATACAAAATATCTTTAAAGATATGAACTGAATTTAAGCTTTCTACTGAAGATAATATATTTGATAAATATTCTTTTACATGCCCTAATTATTTTCTTTTTATTGAGGATTGTTGTTTGCTAACAAAAAACTTCACCCTGACTGGGTATGGTAACAGGGGCCTCAATGTCTATATTATTTGTCTTAGTAACTTTGTACTTGAGTAACAGGTTTTATCATCAATGTAAGGACTCAGTCATACATCAACGTATTTAGGCCAATGAACACCTAATTTCTGAAAGCTTCACACACACTGAACGTGTGGTAAACGGATATACATACTTCTAACAAACAAATGACAAACAATGTATAAAGCAAACAATAGATAGATTATGTACATTTATAGGCCTACATTTTGCTATATGGGCCTTTACACGGTATTTGTACATATTTTGGTTAAAAAATGAAATTATTCTTATGGAGTCTGTGTTTTACTCATGCATTCCAAATTTCTCTGAGTGAGAAATATGGCTTCATAGTGCAAGTCGTTTTTATGTTATGGCTGATTTAGTCGTCAAATATTACATATTTGGTATTTCTCAACGTGACATTTAAAAACAAGTACATTTTGAATGAATTTTGGAATGCCTACTACCTATCAAACTCTAACAATTGACATTTAATATTATAAACAACAGGTCAAAATCTCAAAAAACACCAAAAAAAGTTTTAATTTCATGTTTTTAATTTTCATTAAAGATTTGAGTAGAAACTGATAACGGTCGTAACATTGTATGTCAATGTTTTTTCATATCTTTGAATGCATGCAGATATAGCCTAGGTTTATGATATCCAATTTGATTTGGCTTTTCTGAAATCATTGTGTAATGGTTAAGTTGCAGAAACATTAATTTGTGGCATAGGGATCATGTATTTCATCCTGCAAACATGAAATAGTAATGGTCGACCATGTATGTCAATTTTCTGTTTGACCGTTATTTCTCCCATAGGAAGCCAATGGGGAAAAAAATTAAATTTACTATATAGTACTGAAATTACATTTGATTATCTTGCTTCAACACAGAGATACATAATATCAACCTAGTTTTATGATTTTAGTAGATTTAAACAAATTAAACACATTTTACTTTTTTTGAAAATCTCACACCAATATGTACAAATACCATGTAAAAGCCATATGTTAATATGTAGCAGCAACTAAGAGCCCTAATGGGAAAACATGTATGTTGAAGTAAAGGAGTCTGTGTATTAATATAGGGACCAATACAATTGAAGCAGATTATGTCAAAATCATTTACTTTTACTAGTCCTTGACTAAGCCATTTTGTGCTTTATTATATATAGTAGGACTAATGGGGCACTAAAGTCAACTCAAATGTGAATACATGTGTGAAACAAATGTTAAATATATATGGAATGGGCAAAGTGATAATCATCTTTATCATATTTCTGGACTCACCTAATTTAGCTTCTAGTATTATCAAATGTACTTTGTAAGCAGCTCCAAATTTGAATTAGATTTAAAATTTCATTGTTTGAATGTTACCTAAAATCTAATATATTTAGGTCATAAAACCTAATTCCCATACATTAGAACTGTTTCTTTTTACACATAGACAATATTTATAAATACTTTAGTTTGAATACAATTTGGCTTGTTCAATTGCTTGTAGGGATATTGCGAATTTCATGGCTAAATCGTTAGTTCACTTTCTTGTAGGGCTCTAACGATATAGCCAGGATATTGCGAATATCATGGTATCTCTGTCTGACCCAATAACCATTTGCTAAAGACTCATGTGCATGGAAAAAAGACAATTTAATTGCATACAACATATAGATTGGTCGGTATGCTATTGCAATATGGATAATTGCAGTTGAAGACAATTTATATTTTCTTTTTAGTTAATTTTATATATGAATTGAGTAAGTTGATTTATAATTAAAACATTTTAGTGTAATTTAGTGCATTTAGTAATTTTGTGTATATTTGAAACAATTAAATGAAAGAATCCTTTAGGCTGATATCCAAGGATGACCAAAGAAAGCCTGCAATGTAGCTGAGTTACTGTGATAATTCATAGATTCTCAACAAAATTTACTTAAATCGATGACAATCAGGCATTATGTATCAAACAATACAATTCATACAATTTTATCAAGGAGTATCTCTGCATAATGTGATAATTTGATTTTCCCCAAATGTCTAGCCCCGATTAGGTTATTTTTCTTACAAGAATATGTAACCATTCTTTACATCACAAACCGTTGATGTTACATATCTCCCCAGTGAGATGATTCAGATGAAAGATAAAACTTTAAAGATTTCCAAGAGAGTCTTTGCTTAAATGGATTATTGGATTTTCTCTGAATTTCCAGCCTTATATATGTTTTATTTTCTTCAAGAATACACAACTATTCATATCATCATGAATAGGATCTCCCAAGTGAGATGCATCAGATGAAAGATAAAGCTTTCAGATAATTGTCTCCATTACATTCCAAATGCAAGACTGTCCACATATTTGCTTCTAGCAATAATGCAAGTTATCTGCAAAAAGTAGATATTGGTATTGTAACTGAACTGTCCTAGATCTGATATGAATGTGTCGCTGGGAGAATTTTGTTTTTGCACAAAAATCGTCATGGTTATATTTTCAGTTGTTTAGAATCATTCAATTACCATAAAATTTTATTTGGTCTTAACTCGGTGTTGAAGTTATTTTGTTTGGAGTCACTAGTCATTTGACGTCACAACCAAATGTTTGGTAGCGAAATATTTGTTTCGACGCCGACTATGTTTTTGGCCTTGTTCATGAATTATTAAGCCAATTTTCAAATTTGCCATCTCTTAAAATATCAGTTGAACATTAAATGGGTTAATACGCATCAATTATCACACATGAAATCTTGCAGCCCATGTCATTCCTGTTATGTACTTTGCTTTAAGGGTTTAAATTCAAGGAAAATTAGAAAGAAATGTACTTTCAATGACTTGTGCAGTAGATGGTAAAATATGTAATAGTGCACAAAGGCGGATACACACATTCCTTGGAACCATATGTTGTGAAGGTTCTTAACTATATTATATAGTTCGATATGTATCTGTAGGATTCCTGTTGGAATAATTGAAATATATAACTTAAGGCATCAATAGAAATTTGATGATATATTGTTTACATGTACGAGGGGGTATCAAAAAGTTTTAAAGATCACCAAGAAGGAGAGGAGCTACATCGATGAACTTTTGTCAGGATGATCATTCGTCCTTGTGTACATTATGGTACAAAAATAAAATCAATGGCATTTATACTTTCTATACAGGTGTCGCTAGATGTCAACAACCTGCCTCTGCTAACAGATAAACGGCATGGAGAAATTAAAAAAATAAAAATAAAAATATGTGGCAAGACTAAATCCTTGCATTTGAAGCGTTCAGCCCAGTAATTAAGATATTTGATTCCATAGTATAGGGTAGGGTCTCTTCTTTCTATTAATACCAAATTTATGGAAATTGGTCAAAATATAAAGCATGGCTGACCTGAAAATGTTGATTTTAGCGATATACAGTGTGGGCGTTTTGGGCTAAAAGAGGATCTCTACAAAGTTGGTCTGTGGACAGTCAGTTTTAAGTGGGAGAAATTGGTTATTTTGCACAGTGGCTATGTAAAGATGACTTAAAGGTCACATAATAAAATTATGTGCCTGGTTGTATTTCTTCTCGATGATCTCTATACCCCCTCGTATATTTCTTTCAATAACCTGCAGAATAAACTGCAAACATAACTACATTAAAGAATGTTTGGTTGCTGTAACCAAGAATACTTTGCTGTAACGAACCATCAATTTGGCTCTTTTTGGCTATAAATCTATGTGTCGATTTGACTACATTTCCTAGGTTTATGTACTTTTTACTTAACAAATTTGTTTTCTTTGGAGTTGGGATGTAATTTTGTCTGGGATTTCTATTCTTGAAGTATAAATTGATTTTTAAATTAAAGTGAGATATTTTTCATGAAGGCATGTTCACCTAAGTAAATCAACTTTGTGTATGCAAATATAAATCGTTTTTGTGAGGTTGGGCTATATGCTTCAATAGATTTATTCTTCTAAATAAAATAATTTGATTACATAAATTATAAGATTCACTCTGAAATACATTTTAATTGACTTTTGTCTTCCAGCCCATTTCCCTTTCACCCTATCTTCAAATCAATTGAGACAGTTCAATTGATTCACAAACTCATCAAAATGCACTCATTTGATAGCAGGAAACCCAGATACTTAGATTTCACAGCAAGAGAGAACACAGAGCTAATAGGCCAGGTGTGTTGAAAGTCATTTGAGATCTCAGCATAGATTTCAACCAGAACTAAATGCATGGCCTGCATGATGTCGACAGGTAGAATTGATGATACTTAAAGACTTTGTGTAACTGAACTAACCAATGAAGTTATAAAAACATTGAAATTTTCTAGTCTTTTCTCTCAGTTGGTAACACACTATAGGAAATACTATTCTGGCACCTCATTGCTCAAATATGGTTGTTCCAAGTCACTACTGGAAAGGAATGATTACATCTGGAGTTAATAATTGGGTCTACAAAATCTCACTTTGTAACTTAAAGCAATACTATAAGATATTAATCAAAAATGGTTTATAGCAAAACCAACATAAAATGGACGAATGTGACTATCTAAAAGCGTTTTCAAGTGTATTTTGTGAAAAAATTGTTTTGCCACCAAAAAATGGATAAAAAGCACATGCATATTTTCCAATACTTATGCATATGAAATTAAATTCGGGATCCCGAATTTAATTCAACAAATGGCCATAACAGAATAAGTAAGCTTCTTCGAGCCAAATCGTTTGGAGGGTATTCATATCTACCAAAAACAAACCTAATAAGCCCAAAAAAATCAAAATTCATGGGTGACAGGGGGTGCTTCATTTTTAATACTTTATAGTATTGCTTTAAGGCCCCAAAAAAATGTTGTGTTGCTGTTTTGGGGATACAATTTTTAAAGTCAGGTCGGTCAGTCAAGATTTTTTTTTACTTCTCCAGATGGAAATCTGAAAAGAAGAGTTTACTTAGCAAAATTGTTTTTAGTTATTTCTGACGTGATACCGAAGATACATTAATAACTTCTCAAAAAGTTTAATCTAAAGATTTTGTGTGACATATTAACCTAACTTAGTCAAATTGTGTTAGATGAAACACATTTTTATTGTGACTTTGATCTATATCAGATATGGTCCTATAGATTTATTTTTCTAAATAAAATGATTAGATTTCATTTATGATAAGATCCACTTTGAAATTGAAAAAGTTGAGTTTTGTCTTCCAGTTCATTTCCCTTTCATCCTATCTCCAAATCAATTGAGACAGTTCAATTGATCACAAACTCATCAAAATGCACTCATTTGATAGCAGGAAACCCAGATACTCAGATTTCACAGCAAAAGAGAACACAGCTAATAAGCCAGGTGCGTTGAATGTCATCAATGTCATGAAACATTCATTATGAAAGTCATTTGAGATCTCAGCATAGATTCCAACCAGAATTAAATGCATGGCCTGCATGATGTCGACAGGTGGAAATTGATGATACATTAAACTTTGCGTAACTGAGCTAACCAATGAAGTTATAAAAAAAAACCTTTAAATTGTCTAGTCTTTTCTCTCAGTTGGTAACACACTATAGGGAATACTATTCTGGCACCTCGTTGCTCAAATATGGTTGTTCCTAGTCATTCCTGGAGAGGAATGATTACATCTGGAGTTAATAATTGGGTCCACAAAATCTCACTTTGCAACTAAAGGCCCAAAAAATGTTGTGTTGCCGTTTTTGGGATACAATTTTTAAAGTCAGATCGGTCAGTCAGGATTTTTTTTACTTTTCCTGAAGAAAATCTTAAAAGAAGAGTTTACCTAGCAAAATCATTTTTTAGTTATTTCTGACGTGATACTGAAGATTCATTAATAACTTCTAAAAAAGTTCAATCTAAAGATTTTGTGTTAAACCTAACTTAGTCAAATTGTGTTCGATGAAACAAATTGTTATTATAACTTTGATCTATATCAGATATGGTCCTATAAATTTATTTATAAATGATTAGATTACATTTATGATAAGATCCACTTTGAAATTGAATAAATTGAGTTTTGACTTCCAGTTCATTTCCCTTTCATCCTATCTCCAAATCAGTCAAGACAGTTCAATTGATTCATAAACTCATCAAAATGCACTCATTTGATAGCAGGAAACCCAGATACTTAGATTTCACAGCAAAAGAGAACACATAGCTAATAGGCCAGGTGCATTGAATGTCATTGATGTAATGAAATATTCATTACGAAAGTCATTTGAGATCTCAGCATAGATTCCAACCAGAAATGGCCTGCATGATGTCGACAGGTTGAATTGATGATACACTAGACTTTGCATAACTGAACTAACCAATGAAGTTATAAAAACCTTGAAGTTTTGTAGTCTTTTCTCTAAGTTGGTAACGCACTATAGGGTATACTATTCTGGCACCTCGTTGCTCAAATATGGTTGTTCCAAGTCAATCCTGGGAAGGAATGATTACATCTGGAGTTAATAATTGAGTCCACAAAATCTCACTTTACAACTAAAGGCCCAAAAAATGTTTTGTTGCCGTTTTTAGGATACAATTTTTAAGGTCGGTCAGTCAGGATTTTTTTTTTAATTTTCCTGAAGGAAATCTGAAAAGAAGAGTTTACCTATAGGCAAAAAAATAATTTATTGGACAGTTTAAACAGAAATTCAGAGTGCAGGAAACCCAGATACTTAGATTTCACAGCAAAAGAGAACACAGAGCTAATAGGCCAGGTGTGTTGAATGTCATCAATGTCATGAAACATTCATTACGAAAGTCATTTGAGATCTCTACATCGATTTCAACAAGGTGTAATGCAGATCGTTAATACATTGGACAATCTGTAACTAGCCTTGAAGTTTTTACTATTGTGTACAACTTTTATGTATAGGCAGGAAAGCTGCGAAAGTTTTAAAGTGGAATCATGACTATTCCTATTTTTTCTTTTTTAAAAATGCCAAATTTGATGTGCTCTTAATTAAATTAAAGCCATAAGTCGTTTGTAAAATATACATTAAATCAAAGCTATCAGAGTGTTTGCTTTCTGCTTAGTAGAGTAAGCTCATGGCCTAAGGTATAATGTAGAACTTATTTGACTAGTTTGAACGTTTCAAATGAAACTTGTCTGTCGGAAGTTTGTTAAGTTTAGAAATAAGCATAAAAATTGATAAAAAAATGTGCCGTAATGATATCAAGAACTCCCACATCCATCTCCTGCCTCCTTGACATGTTTGAAATTTGCAACCCAGTTCTTTTCATGCCATTTTAAGGAGTAATCATTCTAAAGTCTTTATTATATTTGTTAAAATTTTTGTGTGTAGAACCAGAGACAGCGATTTCAAGATTATTTTATGTGTTGTTTTGTTTCTTCAGTTTTCAATGTAAAAAATGTTCTTATAGAAACCTTAACTGGCAAGATTTACATTACTGTAAAATACAAATGAAAGCAGATATTTACTTAAAGCTTTTCCATATTCATCAATTACATTGAGCTACACATTTATTGAACATACCTCATATTTTTCATAACTCCACCATCATAAGAAACTTCATGTACTATAATTAGTTCCTGTGTTTTCACCAGAAATGGTTCTAAGTAAATGGCAATTAAATTTACTGTATGGTAGATCTGTCTAACTTCACCGGATATCTCCTCCTTCTTTGATAGTTTACATATAGCCTATTACTATCACAAATGATTGGGGGTGCACTAGGCTTGTATTTATTTTTATTTTTGCAGAGCTATCAAAGGAATTTTCATCCTAGTTCGTAAATACTTTTTTTATCATTTTCCTACCTATGCTTTATCATTTTCCTACCTATGCAAAATTTTAATCAACATAGCACTACATCAACCACCCAGAAATACACACAGTGGTGATAAGTATAAAAGTGGCTACCTATAACTTTTTTTTTTTTTGAAAACTTGTTTTATAAGTGTGATATTTTAGGATGAGCATTTTTTATCTCGGTAATTTTGAAAGATTTTCTTTAGAAAATATAGCAATGACGAACCTTTTAACAAATTTTTGAAAATGTAATATGTATTTTAATGCATTTCGTGAACATTTTCTAGATAGTTGTAGAGAATCAGTGGGAGATTGAAGTGCTTTTTGAAAACAATTCAATATCTTGATAAATTTACAAATGCAGCAATATTACTCATTCAATTTTCTGTGTTCTACTTCAAGTATATGCGACAGGTGTTTGTTCAAATTTGAAATGCTACTTCTGCATGTTATTTAAAATCTGTTTAAAATGTCATTTCCAAGAGCAATTGACATCATTTTCTGTGTCTTAATCAAATATCATATATTTAAAATGCACTTTATGTGATTTACTTTCTATTTTCTTCCTTTCTTCCCTTTTTTCAAAAAGTGGATAATAGATATTGGAAAAACACTAAAATTTAAAGGTGCAATTCATGATTTTCATGTGGCCTCTTTTCTAGCAAATAAAAAGAAGAGTACAACATAAATATATGCTGAAAATTTCACTTGATTCCGACCGTTCGTTTCCAAGTTACAAGCTTTTTAGCATTTTGAAAATCCCCATAGACTACTGTGTTGTAATTACTGTCGGGGCCCCGACAATAATTAGAAAATGACACATTTCGTCACTTTTTTCAAAAATGAAAGCACATATAAAAGAATGGTTTGGGGATCGAAACATACACCACTTGATTCTTATAAGCTAAAAAAAATTGAATTTGATAGCGGTGACCTTGAGGGTGAAAAGTGGATCATGAATTGCCCCTTTAAAAAGTAGTATAGGTATAAAAGGACTATAAAGAATCCAGATGGCTAAGGCAATAGTTCTCAATTTCTTTTAAGTAACGTTTTGGAGGTGCTGGACCTTTATGCCAGATACTGTTAACCATTGTTTTGGGCCCAAGCAATGGTTCACAGCATCTTTGACTTGAGTGAGGGGTTTGCTTACCCCAGAAACCACTTGGCCAGAGCAATGGTTAACAGCATCTTCGAGTGCCAAAAGTTGAGTGTGCTTGAATTTTCCCTTGGACAAGGAACTTACTACTAATTGTCTTGTGGAAACACATACGAAACAAGGGAGCTGATCCAGGTAGTGATTTTAAATAACAAGGTTCAGCGTTCTAGAGGTTGTTGCAGCACCTGAAATGATGATTGTTGTGGAATGGAGCTTACTTGGGCCACAGTGGTTAAGGAATATGAATAAAGTGGGCTGAGGTTGTGTGGAATTGCAATCAAGGAGGCATAGTGCACTATAAATCCACCTGTATTTATTGTTTAAAAAATGTGACCCATCAAAATTGCACATGGCTAAAAAGCTATGTCAAAGGGGTTTTTTTTCCACCCACAAAAAAAAGCTGTATAAAATGGTGGGATTTTGTTTATGCAAAAGGGCTCCACATACTTGTGAACACAGTATTAGAAGTCAAACCTTTTTTTCCCTTGGCCATATGCAATATGTGACCATTCACCATGATCTTCCCATAAAGTATGTTTTTTTTATTTTGAAATTCAGCGTTATATACATGTTTTAAAAGATCAAATACTTTGGAAAAAATATACTATAGGTCCCATAAAAAACTTGCCCCTAACCATGACTTGATCCTAACATACTAAACCATGACCCAACCATAGCTCACTAACCATGACCCAACCTAACCCCAACATTTTTGATCAGATCTAAAGTATACTTGGGGCCGATTTCACTAACATTTAGCGATGGTCGCTAACCCCGTTTTGATCGCTAACTCCAAAAATGATAGCTAAATAGCGGGTATTTTTAACAATTTAGCGATCATTTTTGGAGATTTTAATGATCAAAACAGGGTTAGCGACCATCGCTAAATGTTAGTAAAATAGGCTGCAGGTCTTATCCCTCTTTAACTCCTTACAAATAGGCCTATTAGCTTTCATTTCAGCTGCGAAATATCTGAAAATAAATATTTTCTAGATGTTGCAAAATGAAAACCTTTTTGTTGTTTAATCAGTTTTGACATTTCTTTATTTGAAGTTCTTTGAAGAATGGTATCTCTCTTTTGGTTTTAAATGAACTTAACAAAAGTATCTATTTAAAAAGTGAAGATAATACTAGAGGATATTTTTGCAGGTTTTTGACGAAATTGTGCGGTTTTGTATAAAAGCATGAAAATTGGCATGAAGGTAGAGAATTTTATACTGAATCATTCTAGGATGGGAGCCATTTTTGCATTTTTCAAATATGG
>JXSR01S058602.1:20779-36869 GCA_000969725.1 Ophiothrix spiculata | reverse complement strand
GAATTATACAACATTATAATCATGATGGTTATGCAAACTTTCCTATTCTAGCTTCAGTTCCAAATTTCAAGACTAGCTGACAACTCATTTATTTAATTTTCTTGACTATAAATCATGTTATCATTATATGCCTATTTATGAAAGTCTCTCTTTTTTATAATGATATAATGAAACCATGTTATACATATTTTGCAATATATGGATTTTGTATGGCATGTAAAGTATGCTTTTAAAGTAAAAAAATGATGACATTTTGAATGCAGATTTGGACTTTTATGAACCATGTACCAATTGCACAATAGCTCAATTTCTTCAGTTGAAAGTCTTGCATTTGTGTTTTGCAAAACTTTTGGTATTGATATTGGCCTTTTCATTGGACTATATCTTTGGTTTATTCCATTCTATCAGTAGATATTGCATTCAAAACCTGAATTTTGAAATATCTTATGAAATATGCACTTTTTATTAAACATTGTCACAATTACTCTGTATTTCAAATCAAAAGCACAACATGATCTTTGTTAATCAATGACCAATGTTAGTTTACTTTAAGAATCAGTAGATATGTGAGGGAAATGTGATTTAAAATGTAAGGAATCATGTAAAAAGGTCATTGGTATACACCATACAATGTCTAGTAAGATGTAATTAAGTAAGTGTTAACAGTTATGGTTTGTTCATAGTTCCAGCGAATTCATTAAAAGAGACATTACTTGAGAGTCTTACTACTAGTATGACAGCAGTTAAAATTGTATACCAGAGGACAGCAAGCAATGTCTTGATGGCTTGTTTGAATTCATAATTCACCATTAGATGCAGTTGAATTGAGTGTAATAGAGTAACAAGTTGTTGTTAAGGTTAGGGAAATGATATTAATATAAATTAGAATATGAGGTAACCAAAAATGCCAGCTACAGGTATTTTTTATATTAAAACCTACTTCATTGACCCTTTTTCTAAAATTAAACTTTAGCATATCTCAGTTCTAAGAAACAAGTCTAGATGAGCAAATTTTCAATTATGTTGTACTTAAAATGGCCAAAAGAAATCATGGAGATTTAAAAAAAAATGTACTTAATTTTGAATCCACACTTATAATCATGGTGAATTATACAACATTATAATCATGATGGTTATGCAAACTTTCCTATTCTAGCTTCAGCTCCAAATTTCAAGACCCAGCAAGATTAGCTGACAACTCTTCATTTATTTTCTCGACTATTGCCAGGGTCATACGAATTACGAGGTTGCATTTACTATAATAATTTTTATGTCTTAACTAATTACGACATGCAGTCAGAAGAAGAAGATTTTATTATTATTTATTACAATTGTGTCGCATTACATTCTGGCCACACAATGACAAAACCAATTATGAGATTGTCGTACAAAAGTGTCAATCAAATACAGTATCCACAGAGCTTAATTGAACTAAGGTCACTCGTTACTGTTGACGGAGATTTCGCATTATGTTTACAACGACGAGATGCGGTTACACATTTTTTTGCTGCATTTCTTTCAACTTGATTACAATAAATCTATCTCAACGACAGAAATTGTCGTCGTTCATTTTTTTTAATGCGACGACAACTCGATTGTAATAAATACGGGTCAGACGTATTATGACAGCAAAATTTATTGTAGTAAATGCGACCTTGTCGTTCGTCTGACCCCGGCCTATAAATCATGTTATCATTATATGCCTTTTAAGTATGGCAGGACACTTGTCCCTGGTTTGAGTGTCGCATGAATGCTGTTTAGATACAAGTGTTATATAAATGCCACCTTCCCAAAAGTGTCCCTGTACACTCTTAAAATTATCTTACTCTTGTTGAGTAAAAACTTACTCAACGGTCACAGCTCATTTTGTTGAGTAAAATCTTACTCAACGTTGGATAAACTTTACTCAACGTTGGGTAAACTTTGCTTAACGTTGAGTAAGATGTGCTCAACATTGAGTAATATTGACTTAACTGAGTAAGATTTTACTCAATGTTGAGTAAGATTTTACTCAACAATGAGCTGTGACCTTTTTACTCAACAAAGAGTAGAATAATTTTTAGAGTGTATGCAGTGGACATCATTGAATGAAACATGTTTGATTGAACTCAATGATCTCAAAACATGGGGCTTAATACGGTTTACATGTGATACAATCAAGGGCAATGAGCCATATGTAGGCAATTTTCAGTCTTGAATGTAAAGGTGGTTTCAGATTTTTGGCACACCGAATATTCAATGCAACAACTATCCACATTTGAATTATTTCCCCTTAGACACTAAAGCACCTTTGGATTAGAACGGAGATTTGATGATATCATACTGAATACCTTTTTTTTCGTAACTTCATCAAATATTCTATCATTAAATAGTCATTATTACATAAATATGCATGAAATGTTATTGAATAACAAATGCAAACTCACACAGTGGCTAAATTTATTGCACAAATAGTCGTGAGGAAAACCTTGATCTCACAGTATTTACGAAAGGAAACATTGTTATCTGCCACTCTATTTATGTTATAAGTTTACTTTCAAAATGTTTCTATCAGTTTGTTCAAAATACATTTTCAGGAAAGTTATCAGTTATGTTGAAAATGTGTTTCAAAAAACTTTTATGGCACTTTAATTGAGTGTGGTAACAGTTGGTGTCAGAAAATCCTAGATACTCAATTGTATTCCTGTATAGCCTAAATGTACCTCCACAATGGTCCAGTCGTTATGCTTCTGATATCTGGATAGCTATTCTCCACCTTTACATTGTTATATACAAGTTCAACTGGATAGGTATATTTTAGTAATAGTTCTAGATTAGTAAGGGATCTCCCCTAAATTAGGTACACAGGAAGCGGGGAGAATTCCTTGCTCCAAATTCTTTTGTCTCTTCTACATAACTACACCATTGTGGTACTCTCTCTCTCTGTAGGCTGCAAGAATTTTGCGTTGTAATTTCACTCTGATTTCTGGGAAAAAAAATTGTATTAATGCAAAAGCCTAACAATTATGGTGCCAAATTCTCATGAAGAAAAACCTTTGACCTTCTTATGAGGTTAGAGTTCACACACAACTCAACTGGATGGCGGATTTAACTGTTCTGTTGGGATGTGGTGTGACGATCGATTTGAATTTTACACATAGTGAGATGTAATCCCGCCTAGAATTAAGAGGGTGTTTTTGTACTGTAAGATTGTTTACAAATTGTTCATGATTTTGATTAAATTTCAGGCATAAAAATGTTAAGTTGTTTTTTTTGTAATATACACTTTTTTTAATTTGTTCTTGTCAAATCAGCCTAATTTAAGCTCTTTTGCACAAATTTTGATGATTTCAGCTTTTTTTAATCAAGGTTCAATTTTCATGTCTAATTTAAAAGCTCTTTTGTGCAAATTTTAATGGTTTCAGCTTTTTTCCCCCAGAAGGTTCATTTTCATGCCTGGAATTTGTAAGATATGGTGCCATAGAAAGGATTTCAAAAGGTTCTATTTGTAATTCTTTGGATATTTTGTTATTATGAAATTAATTTTTCAGTTGTACAACATGAAATGTTGATGATATTTATGGATAGTTTATTGTTTTTTAATTTTTCGAATTTATATTTTTTATTCATGAAACATTTATTTCTGGTAATATATTAAAGTCAGTTGAAAGGTTTTTTGGCTTTAACCATCGAAGCCTCATTCACAAGGTTAAGTCAAACAATTGAATACCAGAACGCAACAATGACCAAAGCCCTCTATTTATTTTTGAGAACATTGAAAAAACGTCACATTACACCCAATGATTAATCCAGGTCCATTTGGCTCATTGTGTAAGTTTATTAATAGATGTACTTGTGGAAATGTTGTTTCCAACAATGTATGTCCTCTTTAGATCAGAATCATCGTGAATGATAGACTTGGGTCATTGTTGCATTCTGGTACTGAAGTTTAAAAAAAAGGAAGTGAAGAAAGAAAAAGCAACATTCAAATCTGTCAATACAATGAATTGTACCATGAGACAATTAAATCGAGAATTATAATCTAATCATGTGTGATAATTGGGTCAAACATTTCACCTTCAAAAACTTTGGGAAAACCAGCGTTTTTCCCCAATGTTGTGCACAATGCTTATGATAGTGTCAATTATAGCATGTTACAGTATTTGACTAAATTATGGCCTGGTATTGGCAACACAATGTATTGTTATTGAAACCAAATCATGCTATGTGATAACTATTTATATGTCAAAATTGGCGTGTAATGTTTTGGTGGAAGTACATTGTTTCTGAGATTTTGAAAATTGCATCAATTATTCTATATCCCAGTTGACACTATAGTGTTGGAAGTGAAAAACCTAATAAAATATTTTAGTTTGTATAATGATAATAGGTTAAGTAAATGGAAAGTGAAATCAACTCATTTAAGATATGTTATAGTAATGAAAACCAGACTCGAGTATTAATATCTAAACCTGTTTCCTGGTTTCAACTATCAAATCAAGTGTATTGCCTTCAGGTACAAATAGGATTTCACCTTGGCAAATTATTCAATACTAGTTTTGATTGTTTAAGTAAGGTCACTGAAAAATTGCCAGCTCATATTGGTTTCTTTCTACCAAGAAATGGGGTTTTAGCAGCATATATTTATAAAATAAACTTTACAGTATTGGTTTTATATGCAAATTTTCAAGGGATGTCTATATCAAATCTATGAAATGTTAACCATTGCACCCAAATGAAGTCAATTGACCCACCAATTATCTGAATATTTTTAAGTTAAGGGTTATAAATGAACAGTTATAGTGTTGCACTCCCTGGAGAAAATCGTACTAGAATTGTACTTAAAGTGTACTCGAATGATGTTCCAAATGTGCACATACCAATCTTGTACTAGAATTGTACTCGATTTGTACTAGAATTGTACTCGATTTCTACCAGGGCTAACAGGTAATTATTGTACAGCACATAATTTAAAGATGGTTTGTTGATATGACCCTATTCTACTTTTTATGTACTCTATGGCAGAATTACAAAATGACTTTAATTTAATTACAAGTAGTTGAACAACTTTAAGTGACGAATACCAAAAGTAGTAAACTCAACAACTTGAATTCTGTGTAGTATTGAGATGTAGGACTATTCAGTTTAGGATTCGGTCCATTAATGAAGGGATTGGAAATGAAAAAATATATAGAAATTCATTGTCAAAACTTTTCAAAAGAATTGTCAATCACAAGTATGATTGTAAGTCAAAAATGCCACAGAAATGAGTTGTGCGAAAACCTATAAATTACGATGACTTCATAGGACATCTATAAAAAAAAATAGTTTTCCTTTAAAATTGCAAAAATTGTTCTTGTAACACTTTCAAGTTTTGATGTGACAACATTTTCAAGATTGGTAATTTTCATAATTTTGTGTTCAAGTCAATGGCACTTTCCCCACCGCCTCCCCCTTTTACTCTGCTCATGTTTTGAACCATAACAAAAATCAATATTGTTCAATTGAATATTCTTTCATTTAAAAGAGGATTACAAATGTTTTGCTGTAGGTTTTAGGGTCAAAACATAATTCTTTGGAGCTATCAAACATTTGGTGCAACCAACAAGTCTTTGTTATTACATAATTTAATTCCAATGCATCTTCTAATCAATAAAGGATGCTTGGTGTTGAAAATCACCAGACATATTACATCAAAGAAAATGTTGTAGGGTATTGATTTTTCATCATCAAGCCTCCGTTATTAATAGAAAATACATTGGAACTATATATCAGATTATAAGATAACAACACTTTTGCACCAAATGTTTAATAGCTCCAAGAACTAAGTTTTGACCCTTACTCCCCAGGAATAAAACCACATTAACCTAACAAAGAAAGTATGTTATCCCATGTTGGTTTGACTTTGCTTATCCAGTATCCAGATACATGTTAATAATGGGGAGGTGTGGTGTAGGGATGTGCATATTAAAGCAATATTAGAAGACTTGGTTCAAAAATAGATGAAGCAAGTGTACAAAATAGTTGTATACACTTTCCTGTACTATTATATGTAGAATTAAATTCGAGAACCTGAATTTAACTCAGCAATTCGTCACAACTGAAAAGTATGCAACTTTGGTTCAAATCATTTGGAGGGTATCAATATCTACCAATAACAAACCCAGTGAGTCAAAAAAAAAAATCATAATTCATGGGTGATCAGGGGCAAACTGTTGGTAGGATCTGATAGCATTCCTGTAAGGAACAAATTTTGTCATGGAGAAGACACCCCATTTAGTGTGTACATGCCAATTTAAAATCACTGACTATCAACCAAAAGTGTTTTTTCTACAAAACCTAGAGGAAAAAATCTACTTGGGGGGGGGGGGTAAAAATTTCAAGTAAGACTGCAATTAATCTTTTTTTAGGGACATTTTTTCAAAGAACGAAGGAACAATAAAACTTCTACAGGGGGTATTTTGAAAACCTTTGTTTTATGCATGTGTACATCATCAATATAGCTGAGTAGCCCCCCAGGGTAGGCACATCCCCCTATACCCAGACCAAACTTGAGTGAGTGCCCTTCCTGGTTTGGCACCAAGTCAGGCATCAAATGTATAGTGTCTGTCAAACTCAATGTCAATACAGTGTAATCTATAATGTAAAAGGACCTGTGACACAATGACTTCACTTGAATAAAGATGCAATTGTTTTGTAGATATGTGCAGGTTGTTTTCATTTTTGTTATTTCTCGTGTCATTACTGTAAATAGAACTTGTTATTTAAGTTAGTTGATAATTTGAATGGCAAGTTCCCATAAATGTAAGGCTAGGTGCAGGTAGTAACTGATATGAATAGAAAATAATATGATTAGATATCAGTTTCAAATCATTAAGGAACAGATAACGAAATGGCCAAGAATAATTGTCTTTATTTTCTTAATTAATATATATGTCTTACATTACTTTAAAGAAAGGAATGTTTTAGAAACAAATCTTTTCTTGATTATGTTATAGAGAAAATTCTCATACCCAAGATCAACAAACAAAATGAAATTTAAAATTTTGACTTTTCTGAAGGTTTTGATCAAAATTTTCCCGAATAAATGACTATATTATTTTTTAACATGAAGTGTAAAACATTTTCAAATGAAATTTTAAAATTTTGTCCAATGCGCCTTAAAAAAATTAATAATGTTTTAAACTGTAATATCTATGTTCTTCGGGAAATTTGATCCAAACAAGTCTAACAGTTTGCAGATACAGCATTGTATTAAAATTACAATTTGAAAACACAACACTTCTGTAAGGTCAAGAATGAATTGTGTTTGGAAATGATGTTAGATAAGATTGAAGAAATCACTGTTTCTTTGCACTAGTTTTTTTTTTACAAATGATAGTAGCCAGGGGTGTGGTTCTTCAGTATTTTTTTTTATAATTTCAGGATATTGTTGTGATCTAAATTTCTTTTATATTTTATATTCAGCTTGATTTGGACATTTTATACCAGATTTTACACACAAATTTTCAGTTTTTTCCCCCAAAACCCAATCCAATTGCATCCCAGTAATTACACAACACAATATCAAAGGAAACTATGATTATGTGTCAGACTTAATGGGCCGTATTCCAGAACGATGTTTAGTTAGACCTTTGTCTAAGCCAAAAATTCGTTTAACTAGACTGACGTTTTAGGAATGCGTTGTTTAAATGCTTTATCGAATAGTCTAACTAAACGCAAAGTTTAACTACTAGAAATATCATCCCCCGATATTCGATTTAATTTTTTCAATGGCAATCAACGTAGTGTGACATATTAATCGTGTCATTAACTCTTCTCCGTACGTTTTTACACATCGCATTGAATGAACGTCAGTGATAAGTTGACACGTGGGTAGGCCTAATTACTATATTTCAAAGCGGGTGAATTTAACCCTCGTCCTCCTGTAGGGAGGAAGGGGGGGTTACATGTTTTTGCGTTCTTTGTGGTCATTTTGATGAAAAAGTCGGGGGTACCACCTTAGGTGCAGGGGGTACGTCCGTGGGTATGGGGGTAGTAATCATACCCCCTCATATAAAGTCGCCATTTTGAAAAACATCTCCATGCTAACAAGCTTAAACTTACAGAATATGTTAGATCTACCATTTCCTTTATTCATTAGCAAACAACCCAATGAAAATCCGATATTTGGAACTTTTAAAGCGAATTTTTGTCTTATTTTAAATTTTCGCCGAAAATCAGATTACTTTTGTTGTTCATAAGTAATATTATACCCACCGAAAATATAACAAATTGGAATGGGAAATGGGAAGAGTTCAAGAAAGAGGGACAGCTAAATTAAATTCATGAGGAGTTTGAACCCAGATCGAAAGGTTGGTCCTCATTTGGTCCCATCTTAAATCAGAGCCCCTGCACAGTGGCGTAGCTAGAAGGAGAAAGGCGGATTCCTCCGAAAAAAACATTGCCCCCTTCTTGCCCCATAAAAAATAAAAGCATACAGATAAGATTGGAATTACACAGTTTACACTCCTTTTCAGTAAAGTATACCCAAAATTGTCTATTTATTCACTCCATTGCTATCAGCTCATCAGCCTGTCAAATTGGGCTATTCCAGAAATTAATGGTACACCCCCTAAAGAAGGCATGGGATTCCCAAATATTTTGCATGAATTTCTCAGTGGGAGATCCCAAAATAAATCAAAGTTTTCCCTCCATGATGGTAAATAAGGCATGGATATTTTCGCCAATTTAGTGTATATTCCCAAAAATTCATAATTTTTTGATCAAATGGGTTAAGAAAACAAAGGAATTCCCAATTTTCTGTCTTTAGATGGAACATACCCCTAAAGAAGGCATGGAAATATCAAATCCGGAATTCCCAATTTTTCCAGAAAAAATATGGATGCCTTCTTTAGGCAGTGTACAGTTAATTTCTGGAATAGCCCATTGTGCGGGAGCGGGGAGCACCGCTCCCAGGAAGCAACAGAAGAAATTGAGGAAGTTGTGCCTTCATTAGAAAAAATAAATACGAACTGAATGAGGAAACTTTGAGTTTCATATAACTTGCTCCTGAGGAAAAAATAATAATTTTATGCCCTGCTGAGCTCATACTCAAGTTATATTTTTTCGTAATTGTAACAAAAAAGAAAGCTTCAAAAATTTACGCGTTTTGTTCGCGCATGTCAAAAATCATATTAAGGCTGGGGTACACCTTCAAATGGCATAAACCGTTTCTGTACTCTAACTTTCGGGTGTAGTACGTTTCGGCCAAAAACGTTTTGGCCAAATACATTTTGGCCAATATTATTTTGTCCAAAAACACTTTGTCCAAATATATTTCGCCCAATGTTATTTGGACCAATCAATATTTTGTCCCACCACTATTTTGTCCAAAGTTATTTGGGCCAATCATTATTTTCCTACCAGTATTTTGTCCAAGGTAAGTTATGATGGATACTAGTTGAATAAATAAATAAAAACATGGTCTTAATAAAACAATTTGAATTTTCATTTTATTTATGAGTTATTCATTCATATTTTTTCAAGTATATGAAAAAAAATGGATGACACCATTGCGGGTAGGATTTAAAATACTCATTTTCAAAAGCAGCTGGACACCGGGAAATGGGGTTGTAACAGTTAATTTCATGGAAGAAAATTCCATGTTTTCCTTTTAATTTCCCCATGCAATCAGGGTTAAATCTATCTGTCACTGTACAAAACAAAGAAGGAATCATAAAGAACAGAAATGACGAAGATGAGAAGGAATCCCCAGATATGGTAACCATAGGTCATCTGAGTTCATTTTTCCTCATCATAGTCCCCTGTTCTAGAATACCCTGTTATAATAATTCATAGCCTGCTAGGATTTGAAGTTTAATTTGAGAGAAACACATGTGGGGTCATTGGTCAAAGAATGAGGGGTCATTTGGTGAGAGTATAAATTTGGGCCTTTTGGTGAGAAAAATTTAGCTTGCTCCGGTGGACAAATTTGCGTTCGATGAAACAAAAATATGTGAAAGTCTTTTGGTATGATGCAACAGTAAAACATATGAGGTCGCTGGTTGACAGCACAAGCAATGAGGTCTATGGGGCAGGAATGCTTAAGATTTATGGAAAATTTGGTACAGTATACATAAAGACTACTTTTCAAAATCTCTGTATAGATTATTGACAAATAAGCTTACAACATAATAATAAAGCTCTTATGAAAATCTGGGACATGAAGATCTTCAGACAAATTAATTTTTGATAAAATATTAATAGGACTAAGTGACTCTTATATAGACAAAATAATTTTGGACCAAACAAAAATTGGCCCAAATAACTTTGGACAAAATATATTTGGCCAAAACAACAATTGGCCCAAATAACTTTGGACGAATTATATTTGGCCAAAATAGTTGTAGGACAAAATAACGATTGGACAAAATAAATTTGGACGAAATATATTTGGCCAAAATAGTGGTAGGACAATATAACTATTGGTCCAAATAACTTTGGACAAAATACATTTGGCCAAAATAGTGGTAGGACAAAATAACAACTGGGCCAAATAACTTTGGACAAAATATATTTGGACATAATATAGTATGGCCGAAATAGAATTGGCCGAAATTATTTAGGCCAAAATAATTTTGGCCTAAGTGAAATTGGCCAAAATAACTTTGGCCGAAGTGTTGTATAAACTAATTACATAAACTATATAAAAGTATACATTTTAAGAAGCGATTATTTATCCTGAACATGATGATGATATCGGTTTTTGACCAAAAATGTCAAATGAAATTTTGAACTTTTTTGCTTTTTGGAATTTAGAAACACATGTCTATGAACGGTTTTCTCAAATTTAAAATTAATCACATAATTAGATTCCTCAACAAATTGCCATTGACGTCGACCCGGTCAAAAGATATGCCGTTTTTTCCGAGTGTAAATGCATGTTTGCACAGTAATGTTTAGGAAAAAAAATTCACATATAAACCATTAAGAAACAACAAAACTTGACGATTGTCGATATTTGATACATGCTTTAACATACATATCTCATTGAAGTATATTCAAATAATTATGATCCCCGCATTTACAGTTTTCCAATGCGTGTATCAAATTTTATAAATCATGACTTTTTTACCCTTTTGCATGATTGTAATCCTAGATCATATGCGCGCCTCATCCACCGTCGCCTCATCCACCAGATACATCGTGTCCCCTAATCGCCTTTTCAAGTAGAACTTCATTAATTAGAATCATGAGAAGTTTTATGCATAAATACAGTATAAATATTTTTTTCATATGATACCAAACTTTCCCGAATACGTAAAGAAGTTTTAGCAAAATGGCATGTTTTCTACAATTGTTTAGGGTAACATGTAACAGATACATGACAATTGAGGTGCGGGGTCATGCAAGTATAATGTTGCAAAATAAATAGGCCTATATTTATGTTCTTTTTGTTTAAAGTAATACACCCACCGAAAATGAAAAGCAACTTTAAAGGGAAGGGGAAATGGGAAAAGTTCAAGAAGGACATTTATATATTCATAAGGAGTTTGAACTTAACTCGAAAGGTTGGTCCTCATTTGGCCCATCTAAATTCAGAGCCCTTTCACAGTGGCGTAGCTAGAATGGGGATAAGGAGTGGGGTGGCGGGGGGGGGGGGGACTCCCCAGAAAGAAGCCTTGCCCCCTCCTTTTCGGTATAACATGCCCGAAATGGTTTTTTTTCTCTCCAGTGTCATCAGTTCATACTCAAGTATAGGCCTATTATTTTTTTCGTAATTGTAACAAAAAAGCATGTCAAAAATCACAACACTAAAAACGCTAAAACTGTAAAATTTGCAAAGATGTAGGAAGATAAAAAACGTCATTATTTTTTTACATCAGAAGCTACTGTAAAGAAATTGGGGTGCACCATTTAGGGATTTAGGGAGTTTCCTTTTTAAAATATTTGTCCTGCCTTACCATAGGCGACGAAAGCGAGGGGGGCGGGGGATATGTCCCCCTCTATTATTTCACGTGGAGGGGACGGGGACGGTCCCCCTCAAAAAAAGAAAAAGAAAAAAGAGAAAGAAAGAAAGGAAAGGTAATTGAATTTCCCTTTGTTTTTGACAAATTAAATGTGAAAACAAATTGTGCGCTTCGCAAAAAGTTTTCAGATATTATATCGATTTACAGTCAAAATGTGTCAAGGTTTGAGCAAATTTCAGATTAAAAAAAAAAAATAGCTGAACTTAGCCGATTTGCAAGATTTTGTTTTTGGGCGCCGCGCGCGTATTATAAAAATTACATAATTTTTCCTCAGCCCATTTTTGCTTTAAAAAAAATGTTGATTAAAACAATTAGCTGTCCGCCACTACTTGTCATCCCCCCTTGATGAAACTCACTGGATACGCCACTACCCCTTCACAATATCAAACTTACACTTCGCCGTATAAACATTATCATGATTATTATCCACTGAAAGTATCAGCCAGTCCATGCAAACGTACTTTTAAACACACCTTAAACTACCCCCGAACCAAGTCTAATTTATCGGCGGTTTAGCGACCGTTTGATAAGCTAAAACATAAGTCTAAATTTATCAACTCTTTTGGAATTGCGTTTAGCTAAACGATGGTCTAACTTGCGATTTAGACTTACGTTTAGAGTTAAACATCGTTCTGGAATACGGCCCTATATCTTTAATTTCATACCTGGCATTACATAAATTCTGCAGTTTGTTATGAGTTTGTGCCATTCAGGAAGTACAATGGATATTTTCATTATTATTAACCTTGGTAGTAGGATATGATCTGTAATGATTACAAAAGCAGTTCCCCAGGTTTGAGTAATACTGCAAGCAGTTACTACATAATGTAGTAAGATCTGAAAAAAGTAAATAAAAGCAGTGCACAGCACTTTTCTGTGTAGACAAGAAATACCTTTATCAATATATAGAGTGCACAGCACCCAAAATATTTACAAAAACATTATTATTACAGGTTCACTTTAGCAAATATCATAACATTCAAATCAGATGAAATTTAAATCTTCCTGTTATATTGACTCCATTGGTGCATAACAGGAGTACATAAGGAACATTTCAAGAATTTACATCAATGTACATTAGGTGGATGGTACATGTGCGTGAGCACTGCAAGTGCACAGACAGAGTTGAATAAATTGAAAAATTTCACTTTTAAATGGCCACAGAATCTAGCATAAACATTATATCCAAGAGTTTGTTGTTGATAATAGTGCTCACTGGTGGGATCAAAACATGTAGTTGTTTAAATATTAAATTAATTGCCAAAATACTGAATAAAGTTCATGTAACGTTTGGTAACGTTTGTGACATCGCACGGAAATGATTTTTTGCTCCAAATGACTTCAAAGTAAACATTCCCTAACATGTAAGCGATTTTTTATTGTGCTTTTCACAGATGATGGGTAACACATTTACAAATATTTCATAAAAGTGGTAGAAAATTCCATGGTCAGGATTTCTTTTAATGTAATGTTTTGTTTGGTAACGTTTGTGAAATTTTTGAATTAAAACATGTGCTCATTCATGCACGGATAGAAAAACTTTACAATTTCTGATTAGAAAATACTTTTCATGTACCAAGTAACAAATGTATGACTGAAACGCCTGCCTTTGTGGTCGAATAAAAAAGCTGATTTTATGCTTGAAGTCAAAAAAAGTTTCATTTTCACTGGAATGAGCCTACATCGATGAAGATTCCAGCACTAGTGGAGCATGTCCCCAACATAGGCCTCTACTAAAATTGGTTTCCAGCTATAAAACATGGATCCCTGGTCAAGATGTTCGCTCCCTCTTCCCCTACCTTTATATTCAAATATTTTTAACACTTCTCAAAATCTTGATCCAGATACAAGTCAAAGTAAATATATCATCTTTTGATAGGCTAGATTACATACACATATATATGAATGGCAATTTAGTATCAAAATCTGAATGCAATGTTTTCCATATGCATCATTTTTTGTAATGCTTATTATGACATCTTGAAAGGTTCTTGGAGAAGTATTAAGAGGGATTAAAATGCATCTTGAGAAGTGCCAAAGGTTTGGGTGCAAGCATTGAAAGTTCCCATGATGCACCCCTCATGTTTTATATCAAAAGATTGTGAAAGCATCGGCAATGCTCTCCAAGTCAGAAGTGAAGCGCTAACATCATGGCAATTCAATGTTCTCCCAAAGCATTCCAAATGTAGAAATCACAGTGGACCCACTAGTACATTTTGCATCATCGATGCTTTCCTGGTACCTTGGGGGTCCCTAACAAAAGAGAGGTTGGGGTTAATGGTGGGGAGACTACATCATTGCTCCTTCCTTTTGTTGAGTCAAGCACCTCCCCCCCCAAAAAAAAAAAGAAAGAAAAAGAGACATCGAATATCAACAAACACTCCAAAAAAGACCCTAAACCAAGATTTTTGGCACAAAATATAATTTTGGGGTTCAATTGTACAAACAACTGCTTAAAAACCCATAAGCTTTACTCCTCACAATACCGATAATCTCCCACTGCGATTTCAAGCTCTTGATGCTTTTATGCATTTGTTATGCATTCATAATACATAATGCAACAGAGAATTGAGAGCTATAGAAGTTTGACCAATACAAGCTTTACATAGCTGATGCAATTTTAAGCAACCTATCACATCCAAATCAATATGTTCAGTATAGGTTGAAGATCTGAGTAAAATGCAAGCTTATTTCACAAAAAATTGAGATTTCATAAGCTAATCATTCGAAGCCTCGTATATATTATTATCTCTCCATCCTTCTGGATCCTCAGTCTTGCCATAGATGTTATTGTCTTCCCAGTCTGTCTCATCTGGCACCCCTTCATTTGTTTTAGCGACATTGGGTGAGTTTATACGCACATCTGCATAAGAGTATATGCCATCTGTCTTTGGTTTTGTCTCTTTTTGCACATCTGCATATGAATATGTTTCATCTATTTTTGGTTTTGTCTGTTCTTTTGTGGGCGATGTTGCATTGCCATTTAGTTGCTCCTGGTGAAGAGATTTGCCATGTGATTTAGAGCGAATTGGTTGGCTGTAAACTGGAAAGTCTGATGGATCTTTTTGAGTTTCGGTGGTACTGCCATTTGATGTTGGTGACATTGGTGTACCATGAGATTGTGCTTCTTCCTTTGCTTTTCTGTGATGAAATTGTGAATGTTGTAGTTACATAAAAAAGAAACAATGTTTATTAGAGAAGGACAATATTTTAGAATGAAAGACATCAATATAGCAAAGTATTGTGTGTACAATTTTATCTGGATGGGCATTTTTAGAATGAAAGACATCAGTATTATGGCGAAGTATTGTGTGCACAATGTTATCTAGATTACTATAGTATTTTTAAATGGATAATTGCTTTCATTTAAGAGAAATTATTTTGGGCAAGATATCTTTCTTTAAAAAATTTGATAGCTATTCATGACAAGAACCTGATCGAAATTATGGCATTAGGTTATTCTCGGGAGATGAGCAAAACATTGGTTGCTGGGGTAGATCGGTTCTGGTGGTGTAATACTCTGATTATTTATACTGATTGGAATGAATGGGCAGCTTAACACATTTGTTGTTTAATTTTTGAGATGAGCAATCATCTCCCTGGTCGATATTTACTCAATAACGTACCTCTTCCTTTTACTCCTTAAAAGCACTATAACCATACAAATCATTACAAATACCACACAGACTCCTGCTGCGCTCGCAATGATGACTAGGAAAGGGAATAAGGAAAAAAAATCCTGCATTACTAAGTAATAATGTCAACATTCAAAATCCATCAACTTCTACGGCTGAAGTAGATGTATTCAGCTTTTGAGGAATTTTGGAATTACATTTTTTGTGCACAACACACAGTTTTCAATTTGTCCCGAATGGTAAGAAATACTAGTACATTTTCCACACCAAGAAATTCATACATTAGCTATGTATGTATTCTCGGTCCATACCTTTGAAAGATAATCAATTCATATACAGTTGCACTCCACAGTTTTGGTGTTTTAATTGCTAGCAAAAATTCAAGCAATTTGTTCACATTGTAATGGACACTAGTCACCAACTGGTCAGAAAAATTGTTTCACACCAGCAATTGTGTCAAAATGC
>JXSR01S058602.1:0-13117 GCA_000969725.1 Ophiothrix spiculata | reverse complement strand
GGCGCCAGACACCCTAGCTACGCCGCTGGATATAACCCAGCCAGCGGTTTCAGAAAGAAGGTAACTAAGTTTACTAGTAAACTGTTCAAGGAGGGCACAATAAACTGATCAAAAAAGGAAATTAGATCCTCCTACGGAGCCAACTGTACCAGCATTTTATGATTTGCCCAAAATCCACAAACCAGATCCTATACCTATATTAGGCAAATTGTCAGTTGGTAGTGGTTTAGCCAAACACGCGGCGGATTTTAATACTTGGACCTTTAGTCGGCCAGTCACCTCACCAAATTAAGAACACTCAGGACTTTGCTAACCATATCAAAGACATTTCTTAACCGATACGGAAACTATTACATCATATGATGTATGTGCATTATTTACGTGGCTTTAAAAACTGTTCGCAAGAGTTTGGTCACACACACTGGTCACTACCTTCAACTCTGGCTTTGATTCGTCGATGACATCTTCTACGAGAAACCAGTGAACTTAATAATTTCTTTGATCATATTAACAATGTGGACAATAACATCAAGTTCACCCAAGAATCATGCAAAGATGGAAAACTTGCTTTCTTTTACTCATTAATCAATATCAATAGTGATCACACTTTAAATTCAAGTGTTTATAGGAAACCGACACACACTGGTCACTACCTTCAGTTCGGTTCCCATCACCCATTTGTACACAAGTTAGGTGTTATATGTGTGGTGCTCTGGCATAATGAGCGGAAAGTCGCGATTTTCAAAATTGAATTTATGGCATATTCTAATTCTCTATAATCACAGCTTTCGAATGATATATAATATGTCATACTTTCTTTCTACAATTTTCATTTAGAGATAGAAACACAAGGCAGTCCACTCAAAATCTGGCAGTAAAAAACTGTCGCAAATCGATTTTAAAGAAACTGTTTACTGTAGTGTATAATAGCAAAACGCGATCAATTACCAGTGAATTAATACACTTCCCGGCGTAATTGACCTTCAAAACGCGAAATATAGGTTAACACTAATGTATTTATTTGTTTTATATCAAAAAACGAAATTTGATCTTTTCATCATATCTTTACTTTAGCAGCCATTTATTCAAAATCTTCAATCGCGACTTTCCGCTCATTATGCCAGAGCACCACACATATGGACTCTCAATTATAGAGCGGACACCATCATCAGTGATCCTGTTAACATCGATCAGGAGAAAAACCACATTAAAAAAGCTCTTAAACACTGAAGTTATCCAGACTGGACTTTCTTAAAAGCGAATAAGAAACACAACACCAACACCGCTAGTGAAGGGGACCGACCAACAAAAGCACGGGCCACCATCCCCTACATCGCCGGTAGTTCAGAGAAGGTCAAAATTCACCTTAAGAACTGTGGCATTGCAACATTTAAAAAAAATGTTGCAATCTTATATATGGACTGAAATGCAGTGAAAGTGATTGCAATGAAACCTACGTTGGTGAAACAAAACAATCGTCTCCTTGTTTCCTTGGGCAAGAAACTTTACTCTACTTGCTCCGTGGCCGGTCAGTCACGTAAAGCCGTGGGTCCCCTGTACTAATAGACTCCTTCATGGGGTATGCATGTTATGCAAGTACTTGTATCATTGATTGATTGATTGATTGATTGAATCTGTTAAGGCCAGAGTTAACCAACATAGAAGGCCAAGCACCAACGAAGCACAGAACTCTGCAGTATATCTTCATATCAGAGACTCTAAACATACCGTGAACTTAGAGGATGTGATAATTCTTGATAAGGAGGAACAATACCACAAGCGAGGAATTAAGGAAGCCATCTGCATGGGAAAGGATCGAAAACCCGCCCTCAATAAGAAAGGGGGTCTACGCTTCTGCTTATCTCACGTGTGGGGCCGGGCACTTCGTGACGTCACTAGCCGTCTGTGACGTGATCATCCCCAGGATCTAGATGCCTGTTGAAGACCATTGGTTATGGTCGCAACATCGCAAGTTGCAAAAGCAAGTTCCAGTAATTGATTTATTTATCATATGTTTACTACAACTGGATGAATAAGAACATACATCTTCATACTTCCAGACTATTATTAAACAAAATATTTTGATAATGGTCTAGGCAGCTGAATGAGCTGTGATGGGTTAGAAACACTGTTCTAGTTCGACATATCAACAATTATCAGGGGTGCAACCAGTAGGGGCGGGGACAGCTTCCCCTAGATTGGAAGGGAAGGGAGAGAGGAAGAAGAGAGAGAAAGAAAAAAGAGGGAAAGAGGAAAGTGGGAAGAAGAGAAAGGGGAAAGAAGAAGGAAACGTGGCAGTAAATGAGAAAAAGAAAGAAGAGGAGGGGAGAGAGGAAAGGAGAAGATAAACAAAGAAACAGACACCCCCTATACATGAGACATGAAGTAGCGAAATCTATGCACCAAATCGAGTGATTTGTACTTTGAAATTTCCAAATTTTCTTACTCCTCTGGGGGCAGGTCCCCCTCAGACACCCCTTATACATGAAGCATCAAGTAGCGAAATCTATGCACCCCATACTAGGCACAGGCACACAGTGTCAAGGAATATGTGTGCCTCTTCTGGATGAATGCTTCTCCTATCATCCTAGGCCAACTTGATTCCATCCAAAGAAAGGCCCTCAGGTTCATTGGTGTTGATGATGAAGAAGCAGCTGTAAAACTAGCAAATTAATAGCCTACATCACAGGAGACTAGTCACCTGAGACTAGTAGCTGCAACTATAATACAGTGCTGTATAAAATGCACACCAGCCACAGCCCAGCAAACCTCAGAGCTATGCTTCCATCGGTGTATGAGAGACGTCGTTAGCCACATGAATTTCATCTTTATTTCCTGCTCAGCACACTCTATAGTTTATAGTCCACATACTACGCTATGATTGGGGCCTTGTTTTGAGCTTAGTGTCATCTCTGTTACTCTGTGGTACAGGTTTTATAAAACAAGCACTCAAGATCGTTCATGCAGTTAGCCTCTGATTCTTTTATTGATCATCAATTACGACAAGTGGTAAAAACCTTTTCATGTTGAATAAAAGCCTAGTGACCTTCTTGTTGGCATAGGGGTAATTGTAATTGTATATCAATTGAAACATTCAGAGTCATTTTTGGAAATACTATATGTGGCAGCTACTTCTTTGTGAGTTTCTAAGTGAGGATTTTGGAGGTACATGTAATAATAAATAGCTGCCATTATGTAAACCGGGTCTGAATCGCAAAGCGTGAAAAACCTGTCGCAGCTTCGGCGTATTTTTCTCAAAAACAGTGGTGTTTTACCCCATAAAGGTTGGTTTCATTGTAATCTTGACAAAATAAGCTACATTATGATATATATTTCATAATACAATGTCGAATTTGTGACGAGATATTGATGTAGAAAGTCAAAGTTTTACTTAAATTTACGCAAGTCAGCTTTTCCCTCAGCCATGTAACATCTCATGTTGGTCGAATGCGTTCACAAATTACTTCACATTAAAGCTTCAAGTCTATGCTATCTGATGAAACAAGTTTTTTGATCTGTTGATTTTTCTACTTTTTCTAAAATACGCCAAACCTCAACCAATCGTATAGCATTTGGTTTTACATAGCGTTAAGCGAAAAACTCCCGGATGTAGATTGGTCTGTATTTTAATAGCCAATCAGCGAGGCGTATTGAGCCGACCCACACTGCTGCGGTGGCGGGCTGTATAAATCGTTTAATATAATAAAGATGAAATGTATGTGTAGCGTAGCCATGCCTGCTCGTGCACTCTCTGTTCCTGGTGCCAGGACATACACACTTGATAGAAGTTTCCTGCACTCTGCAATCAGGATATGGAATAATCTCCCTGAAGCGGCGGTTTGAACCATCTCTAGATAAGTAGTCCAGTCAAATTGCATCGAATGGTCAAAATAATTAAAACAGCAATGAAACGTCCACTATGCATTTTCTGAAGGTTTCAGAAATAATATACAGAAAGTTTACCAAAATCAACCCTTGGGAAATATTGGAAAAGTCAATTTTTAAAAATGGCCGCCAAATGCACCTAAAATATGCAAAACCAAACTGGAAACAATGTATCTGTCAAAAATACATTTGCAAATTTGCAATATTTTGGTTAATATTATAGCTGTGATCATATTATTATACTTACATTCTACATTTCTGGTATATTTTACAAAATGGCCGCCAAATTGGCTGTAAAAAGCAACTATTGTTACAGTGTGTACTTTGTCAATATCATCTATACTGCAAAATATACAGCGTGTCTACTTGATGCATCTTAAATAGATCCTCATAGATTTTACTGTTTGTATCTTACTTTGTCATGATTCAAAATGACTGCCAATCATCAAGTCCTTAATTATAATTATTAAAAGATAAACTACATAACTTATTATAGTATCATAAGCCCTATCGTGATTTTTAGACATGTTATTAACTGAGTTTAAGTAGAATTTGGTCTGTTTGTTCTTTCAAAGCCATCCTTCATCGATATTTTGAAATAAAAAAAGTTTTTCATTGCTGTATTTATGGCTTTATATCAATTTTGCCGGTCATTTTGAAATTTTTAAAGGCGTCATTTTGAATTTGGAACATATAGCGACAAAATCTAAGGAGGGGTTGGTCTGTTAGCAACCTGGCCCAAATTCATAAAACCCTGTTAACTCTTTGTCTGCCTGTCAAAAGTTGACCGGTATAGACAAAGAGTTAGCAGCCAACTAGAGTTACCAGGGTTTCCTTAAATTGGGCCGAAAAGCTGTCTCTAATACTAGAAGATTATTTTAAATTAAGGTTTTCAATGCTGTTTTAATAGTGCCTCTCTAAACCTTTTTCAATGACAAAATTATACTTCGTCAGTCATTGTGGACCTTATTATAGGCGTTACTTTGGTCTTGGAACATGAGAGCAACATAATTTTTGGAGAGGTTGATCTGCCGGAACCTTCAAAGCCACTTGCCATTAATTCTTTTGAAACAATTCAGGTTTTAATGTGTCACTCTGACCCATTTTGAGCCTCCAAAATACAATCTGGCTGCAATTTTGGACTTTTTATGGGTATCATATTAGATTTCAAACATGTTAGCAACATAATTGATGGACAATTGGATCTGTTGGTACCTTCATAACCATTTTCTATCATTTACTTTGGAAAAAAATAGATTTTGTAATGCTCATACTCGGCGATTTTAGTGGTCATTTTGGGGCTTATTATAATAATAATAATAATAATGTGGATTTATTATGCGCACAAATCCACCAAAACAATGAGCTCAAGGCGCAGTTACAAAAAATCTTACACTACAACAAAATATATACAAAATACATGCATGGCAAATAATACAATAAATCAAACCCCCATTAAATGATACATCAGAGAAATGCTTGCTTCATGAGATGTGTTTTGAGTTTATGTTTAAATTCACCAAGTGATATGCTAGACTTGACATGATCAGGTAAGTTGTTCCACAGACGTGGTGCCGCAACATAAAAAGCTCTATCTCCCCAGGAATGTTTAGATCGAGGTTCACGGAGCAATGACATGTTACTTGAACGGAGTGTACGAGCAGGAATGTATGGTTGAAGGAGACAGCTGATGTAATCTGGTGCAAGCTCATGAAGTGACTTGTAAACAAGGAGTAACAACTTGTACACAATTCTGTAACTTACAGGCAACCAATGCAACTCGTTTAGCACAGGGGTGATATGACAAGATTTTCTTTTCAAAGTGACAAGGCGAGCCGCAGAGTTTTGCATGCGCTGAAGACGAGCAATTTGTTCTTGAGGAAGACCGAAAAGAAGCGAGTTTCCCATATCAAGACGTGAAGTTACAAAACTGTGTACAATTTGTTCAGTAGCATGAGGATTTAAATATTTCCTTATTCTGCCAATGTTTCTGATGTTAAATGAGGCAGAACGAACTATGTTAGAGATATGCTCATTAAAGGACATTGATGAGTCAAACATAACGCCTAGATTACGAGCACTTAAGGGACACAGCTTTTAAATGTTTCAAATTCCTTGTATTCTTTATAGAAATATAAGGAGGAGCTCTCTGTGTCGTAACAATAGATGGTATACTCTTTATGTCGCTGGTGCAAATTGGCTGATTTAAGTGTTCAATAATTCTAGGGTGGTGCCTACCTCCTCTTCTGCCTCTTCTGGTGGGAGCTTTTGCACATAATCCAAGTGATTTTATGTTGGACCACACATCCTGAGATAATCTAGTGTGGACAGGAGTTCTGAGTTCTAATAGCTGCTCTCTGGTATAACTCATGGTAGAGTCATAAAACAGTCCACAATGGGTGGTAATGGGTGATTGTGATAAGTGGGTGATTGTGATAAACTTTGGTGTCACAACCACCAAGAATGTTATCACCAATGTCATAAACTTGTTGACTGAAATAGCTCTGTAGCAAACTGATGTAGAAATGTCCCACATAGCTTTTTCCATAGTCAGTGCACCAGTAAAAACAAAACAGAAGCAATTCCTGTTTTCGTACAAACTTGTCCAGTTGTTCCCTGGGTGTTAACAAACACCTGGTTACAAAATATATGAAGTATGGAAATGTAGAACCATGAAAATTTCAAAGTATTTGTGTGGTATATTGGATTTAAAACAGGGTTTGAAAAGATTCATCTGTTGGTACCCTCAAAGCCATTTTCTATTGATTATTTTGAAAAGTTAAACAGTTTTACTGCTGTTTTATGCATTCTTCAATCTCTATTGAGTGACAAAAATGAATTTTGATGGCAATTTTGGACTTTTTATGGTGTGCTTTTCAGATTTAAAAACGCTTGAGCATTGTTGAGGGAGAAATAGGACTGTTAGTACCCTAGACATCAAATGAAATTATTATTTCTTACAATTGTAAAAGTTATTCTGACATCCTTTATGGCTTGATTGGATACTTTCAATGAGCTTTTGATATAATAATAAACCCAAAACAAATGCAAGTTAGTGATGAAGTTTTCATCTGGAGACGAAATAACTTGTTAAATGTTTTGTTTTCCATCTACTTTTGGTTATTGATCATGGAATTGAGATCATGAAATCGGACCAACACAATTTTTAAGGGCTTCACAGAACTTGAAATAATAACTTCAGAATTAATCGTTCAAATTTTACGAAACAAAAAGCTGTTTGAAGCTGAGATTATGCACAATAACATGTGATAATTGTTTTTTTTATTACATATAGCCTAATTCGCTCAGCTCAAAATCACGAAAAATCTTGCGTTTTTATTGGCACACACTGTAGTTGGTACCCGGGGCCCATATTCATGAAATACCGCTTACTCTAGTTGGACGCTAACTCTTTGTCTGCCTGTCAAATTTTGGTAATACAATAGGTTAGCAGCCAACTAGCGGTGTATGGGTCAAAACATAGTTCTTTTGAGCTACCAAATATTTGGTGCAACAAGTCTTTGTTATCTTATAATCGGATAAATAGTTCCAATGTATTTTTTATTAGTAACGGAGGCTTGGTGATGAAAAACCAATACTACCACATTGAGGAGTATTTGGTGAAAATGTTTGGTGATTTAAAACACAAATTATCCGTTATTGATTAGAAGATGCATTGGAATTATATTACTAGATTATAAGATAACAAAGACTTGTTACACAAAATATTTGGTAGCTCAAAAAGAACTATAATTTGGCCTAGCTTTCATGAATATGGGCCCTGGAAATTATGCAAAGTACAGTTGCGTAATCGTGTACTTTAATGAAGGCAGGATTTGATGTGTCCAATCCTTATATCTTTAGAAGTCGACATCTGACAAGGGTCACTACCAAATTTGATCAGAATGATGCCAACTTCCAATTTAAATAAATAAATAAATATTCAAAACACTGTATTCGGTCAGGTAATAGCTACGATGAATAGTGCTAACAAATACTAAGTTGTTTGTCGCTATTGTATTTGCAGGTTTTCTTTTATAGTAATATCAAAAGTCGATGAAAATTATTTCAAAAATATTTCTGAGCAAACTAAAAAAGAGGTTTATCTGGAAGGTACTGGATGGTACTTGTGATGTATGTAGCTATATTGAATATTAAGCAAGTTCTTTGTTACAAAAATGGCATCTGGAAAAAAAAATAGAATATTGAATATTTCTTACGTTACACCCTGTATATTTTCTGCACACCCTGTGCAATGACCTTGAAACTATGATAGGATGATTCCTTCCTTTTTACCCTTTAAGAATGTATGTATACTTATATATACTTGTCCTATCCTAATGTGAATAGTTTTGAAGTTTTAGTAACGCAAAATGAAAATTCCTAGTTTTGCCTATTTTCTGTTTTACGGCACATTAACTTCTTCATAATTTAACAGGGATACGTGGCCGAGCGGTTAGAGTACGGGTCTCGTAATACAGAGGTTGCGAGTTCGAGCTCCGAACGAGGCGGTTTACGTCTCCTTGTTTCCTTGGGCAAGAAACTTTACTCTAATTGCTCCGTGGTTCGGAAGCGACGTTAAGCCTTTGGTCCCCTGTGCGAATGCTCCTTCTCGGGGCGCTGCATACAGTGTATACTTGGTGAGTCTAATAGTAGGTAAGACACTCAGTCACAGGGACGCTGTATTTCATTACGCAGGTGTAATGAAATACAGCGTCCGTGTGACTGAGCGTCCTAGCTGCTATTCAATTGTGTAGAACGTACTAGTACATGTGCGATCAATAAATCATTGATTACGATTTATTCCGTGTAGTTCAATTAGACCCGGACTCCTGGTTATGGGAGACACTCCGTCTCATTACACCGGTATTGTTCAGTGCTTGGACTTGGAGTGAAGGAGGTGTGGCGATTACCTCACCGCAAATATAACAAAAAAGTGGAGTCTCGCCCAGTAGCTTCGAAATAGAGATGGGCACTCCGACCCTACTCCGACCCTTGTAAATTCAGGCCGTCCCTTTTACCTTACTTACTTTACCTTACAGCAAAAGAGATAAATGCAGGGCATGGCACACACAAAAATCATGCACACACACACACACACAAAACATAAAATAAAAACATTTTCCCTTAGGAACATCCATTTTCTAAAATTTTAAATACTAAAAACCATTAACATCGAATCGATTTAACCCTAAACAAAATCATGGTGATTTAATGATAACCATGTCAATAGAATAGAAGATGCCATAAAATATTGTACTGATAATGGAGAAGATGGAGCTATATTATTTGTCGACTTTAGAAAAGCCTTCGACACATTAGAAATAGATTTCATTGATAAATGTTTGCTTAAATTCGGGTTTGGGGAAAAATTCAGGAAATGGATATCTACTTTGTACTGTAACATTAATAGCTGTGTTTCCATGAACGGTTGGTTATCTGAATCAATCAAGTTAAACCGAGGTATAAGGCAAGGATGCCCATTATCGGCGCTCTTATTCATTTTATCTGTTGAACTGTTGTCTAACAAAATTTCACATAATCAAGAAATTGAAGGCATTAAAATTGGAACTATAAATGAAATCGAAATAAAAATTGTACAGCTAGCTGACGATACAACTTTATTGGTTAAAAATGAATCTTCAGTTGTCAAAGCATTGCATATGATAAAAGAGTTTGGTGACGTTGCAGGTGTAAAAATCAATAAAGATAAAACAGAAGGAATCTGGCTAGCCCCTAGGGAACCCACAATCCATCAGGAGGTCATAAACTGGGCTTCAAAACCTATCAGAAGGCTTGGGATATATTTTGGTAAAGATATAGAGGAATGTAATAAACTAAATTGGGAAAACAGACTAAAGAAACTTGATCTTGCACTAAAAGGATGGAAATCAAGAAATCTAACGTACTATGGCAAAATAACAGTAATCAAAACTTTTGGTATCTCTCAACTATTATATACGATTTATAGTGCAAAGATGAAGTATTTCGAAACTTCTTATTTTCCGCCAATATCCTTAATATTTAATTCATATATTCAAAAATTAAATGTTACGTTTAAAACCATAAGGAAAACGCCCAAAACAATTTTAGTGGATATGAAATATTGGGAAAAATTAACAACTCATCTTAACATTAAATAGATATTTTCTGTGTGATTATATGCTTGTATATGAGTACCAACAAAGATCTATATGTTTCAAAAGGTCACGGTTTTAATAAACTTCATTCTCTCATTCTCATCCTAAGCTGTTTACATTGTTTTTTTTTTAAAAGATATCTTGGTACCAAGGTATTTTCCTCAAGCTCATCCATTTTTAATGTTTACATCCAAATGTAGATATAATTAAAAAAAAAACATCATACCTAAATAAGTGCTGAAAACAGAATGAAATGAAAATTAGTGCTGGGAAACGAAAGAATATAATATAACATGTATATATTATTATTATGCATTTATGTAATAGAGTATGTGGAAAGCAGGGGTCTGGTGCAGAGTCTCTGTATCTTTCTTCAACCACCAGACCCAAGTACAGGGAATAAAAAAGGTTTAAAAAAAAATGTCAATGAATTTATTACTTACAATTATACACAGCTATGCTGAAATCATAACCACAGTACTGATTAGGGTTCCCTGGGCAATTTGTCTTCATACATACGCTGTCATCAAGTTGACCGTAGAGATTATACGATGCTTCTGCTGTCCCACACCAGCACTCTACACCAGTCTCAAGTCCTGCATATTGCATTGGAAGTGCCTGCTCTGTGCAGAACTTGATGCAAGTGCCAATTGTCATTCCTATTCCCTTTCTTTTTGTTGTACTTGCATGTGGTAAAACCCGAAGTGCACCTTCAGTTGTTCCTGTTTGTGGATTATATGCATCAGTGAAACATCCTATGTACGATGTATTCCCTGTAATTAAATAAGGCGACATGTTTAAGTAAAACAAACTTATCACCATGAAAAAACTCTTTTATATGAGTTCAAAATGTATGTTAACCTTGGAAAAAATCGAGTACAATTCAGGTACTGTCCTCGAAATGTACTATTTGAACCACATTCCAGAGGTGCACATTTGAAACACTGATTCGAGTACAATTCTAGTACAATTTGATTACAAAAAAGTGTTCAAGAAATGTACTAACTTTGATAAAAAGTACATTTCTAGTACAGTACCAGAAATGTACTAGATTCGGATTGTACTCGAAATGTACTGTGATGTACTTGAATCTTGTTCCAAATTTGCACCTCAGGAATGTACTTACTTTGATAAAAAAAGTACGTTTCTAGTACTGTACCAGAAATGTACTAGATTCGGATTGTACTCGAAATGTACTGTAATTGCACTCGAATCTTATTCCAAATCTGCACCTTAGGAATGTCGAGTACATTTCTAGTACATACTCTACTAGAATTGTACTTGAATCATATCAAAATGTACATTTCTAGTACTGTACTAGAAATGTGCTATAATTGTACTCGAATCTTGTTCCAAATCTGCGCCTTAGGAATGTCGAGTACATTTCTAGTACATACTGTACTAGAACTATACTTGAATCATATCAAAAAGTACATTTCTTGTACTGTACTAGAAATGTGCTATAACTGTACTCGGATCCTGTTCCAGATCTGCACCTTAGGAATGTTGAGTACATTTCTAGTACATACTGTACTAGAATTGTACTAGGATCATAGCTAAAAGTACATTTCTAGTACTAGAAATGTGCTGTTATTGTACTTTGATAAAATATGCAAATAAACTGCCTACTTAATTTAAATAATTTATTCAAAAAATAAAAACATGTTTTAATTGACATATTTTAATAAACATACCGCAACACCTACCTTTGCGGGTTTTGATAACTTGATAATCCTACATGTAACCTTGGAGTTGTGCTAGATTTGATTCAAGCACAAAAATATGCTCATTAAGTACCTAATTTGAATAATTTATGCAAAATTGGTTTACTTGGTATATCTTCTTATTCTTAACTTCACACTTAACACATACAATTTAAGGAAAAAAAGTAACCCACTTAATATGGGTAGGATAACATGATAACAACATATGCCTAATGAAGAAACGACTAATGTAAATGGTGTAATATATGAACTAACAAAATATATAATAAACTCATCAAAATGCTATAAACCAAAAAAAAAAAAAAAAGAAGAAGATAAATATATGACATATTTTTAAAGCTTTCAAG
This sequence comes from Ophiothrix spiculata, assembly GCA_000969725.1. Classification (NCBI taxonomy): domain Eukaryota; kingdom Metazoa; phylum Echinodermata; class Ophiuroidea; order Amphilepidida; family Ophiotrichidae; genus Ophiothrix; species Ophiothrix spiculata. The sequence continues at coordinate 1,021 of JXSR01S058602.1, read as the reverse complement.
TAGTAGACTACCCTTTTAGGATACCCGAACAGATAAACTTGGATAATTTACAACTAAATGTACAACATTATTAAATATATTTCCTTATACAGTTACATGTATATACATAGAACTTGTTAAGGTTTAAGATGTAAGTGTAAAGATTTTAATCTTAAAATTCACTACTACTAACATAAAGTATTATGATAATTAAATAACCTTATAAACTTAAAGCAATACTATAAAGAGTTAAAAATGAAGCGCCCCCTGTCACCAATGACTTTCGATATTTTTGGCTTACTGTGTTTGTTTTTGGTAGATGGTAATAGACCCCAAATGATTTGACTTACATATGCTTACTTCTTCTTTTATGGCCATTTGTTGAATTAAACTCGGGATCCCGAATTTAATTCAACATGTATTAATATAGGAAAGCATGTATGTGCTTTATATCCATTTTTCAATAGCAAAACATTCTTTTGACAAAATACTCTTAAAAACGCTTTCAGATACGCACATTCCTTCATTTTATGCTGTTTTTACCAAAAAATAATTTTGATAAAAATCTTATAGTATTGCTTTAAGTGTCTAAAGTTTTAATTTAATTATTTAAATGAAATCATATGCTATCATTGCCAGTGAAAATTATATTTAAAAAAAACACCTAACCTTAATGATAAAATTCCAGTCACACTGTAGTGAAAATATTAGGTCTTGTCACACTGAGGTAATGGTAAAGAATCAGTCACACTGAATTGCAGTATTGAAAAGGCTTGTCAGACGTTAGCAAATTAATGGCAACAAACCTAAAGAAATTGTATTGGCGTCATGCATGGACTTGCGTTTGTGAGAATTAGTATTTTTATCAGAAGAAAGTTATTAATACATGTAAGCTTAAGTTAATTTTGAATGATAAAATATGATAAATAGGCCTGTATACTACTTGGTATACTTACTTGGTATACTTGGTCGATTAGTCCTCTTCGCCGATGGGCAGAACTCTCAATCTCTTCTTAAAAGTAGCCACATTAGGTGCAGAAAT
>JXSR01S058591.1:7133-21752 GCA_000969725.1 Ophiothrix spiculata | reverse complement strand
ATGAGCATCATCAAACCAGCGCTCTGTGCCGATTTTCTATGCATAAAAAAAAATAAAACAAGCCACTTTTCTCGGACCTTACTTCTGGCTGATGGGTTGTACAAGATAACGTTTCAAAAACAGTCACAGGGTAATGGCACACCAAGTCTACCCATCATATTATGTTTCTAATCTCTACTCACTTTATAGTGTTGCAGAAGAAACGTTCCATAAACTGATATTTGATAATTCAAGATTGTTTTTGCAAAGACTTAGATTTAGTATAATCATGTGTATGTTATTGTTTGTTGATTGTGAAAATGTTTTTTGAGATAGTATTTACAATAATAAATAAAAATGTGATTTAAATTCGGAATTTCCTGTGGTTGTTTATTAACTTTACAAATATGGTTTAAGATGAAATCTTACGGATGTAGGATGAAATATCAACTAGAGCTATTGTGCTCACAGAGCACGATCAATTGTGATGGCTTATTTATCTCCATTTTGAAAATTTGACCAAAGAACTTTAACATTTTGAGTCAAAATTTCTGTTTTTTTTCCCAATGTATCTATGCAAGCAGAATAAATACACCACGGACGAAGATGACATATTTTGATTGCTGCTATTTTTTGAAATTGAACAAACTTGAACATTTGACCTTTGACCTATGACCTCTGGGGTCAGAGGTTACCTACTTGCGTTTAGTATTTTTTGTAATATATCCGTGCAAGTAGAATAATTCTGACACCTTCAACTTGGAAGAAACCGATTTTTGATGATTTTTTAAAATTTGACCTTTCTGGTGACTTTTGACCCCTAAAAAGGGCCGTAAAAATATCCTTGGTCACAAGAATTTTCTTATCATCATGCTTTGAACACTGTTGATTTGGAATGCCTCTCTTCCAGGAGGGAGGCCCACTGTGTGAATTTTGCCAAATCACTGTCTAATAGTGTGCGTACCAGTGGTCTCCTTCCTCCCAGAACAAAGGATTGCCGTAGCAGAAGTCTGAGGAATGATGAACAGTTCTCCCAATACTTTGCGCGGACGGATAGATTTGCCAACAGTCCTATCCCCTACTTCATTAATTTGCTCAATAAGTGGGTTTTTTCTGCTGCTTCGTGGCATCATTCCTTTGCACTTCTGCGCCGCCGTCAATGTTCTTTTTTCTTGTTTTCCTTGTATTTGTTTAGTATTTCATGTAATTTTGTATGTTCAGTTCGGCTTTTTAGCGGTGATACATTGCAAATAAAATATATCTGAATCTGAATCTGAAAAAAGGGTCACACGTCCAGGTCACCATGATAACTTTTGGCTTAACTTTTCTGAAACGTAAATGAATTTGCCTTCCGGCAGCCCGAAATTTAGCAGTGGTTCGTTTCCGTTAAAATAAAGCATACAATTTATTCCGTAGCAAAAAATACGGTAACGGAGCATCAGGTACCACAGCCCCGATTTCAGCTGAATTTCGAGCTGTGAAAAGACACATTCAATGTAAATTCATCTAGATGCATAGCTTGATTTGATGCTTCCGGTGGAGAGCCGCATTATATAACCATTCATATTTAATTTATTTAGGAAATGGAACATTAACCAAAATGTGACTGTCCAGCTCGCCACCTGATCAATTTCACTTTTTAAATATCTGCAACTTTAATGTTAAAATGTTTAAAATGACATCTTGGTGAACGTTATCCGTTACCCAAAAGTCAGGTTACGGTCCGTTACAGTTTGTCATGGAGTAAAAGATGAAACTGAGAAAGACTCAGTAAGCTCAAACTATTAAGCTATATACATGATATACTCTTCGATTGACAGTCCTTCTAAAATGTGAACTTTTTCATACTTATGTTCAGCTTTTCGAAATAAAACTTTGCAGGTGTTAGAATACATGCATGAGTATTGTGAATCTGAAAAAAAAAACCTTCACCAAATTAGGACCTTTTAATGTATTTTTAAAGCGCAAAATCACGTTTGCTGACTTTACAGCTGTTAGGAACTGGAAAGGTACAAATTATCTCGTGTTTTACATTTACGTAGACTTTAAATGAAACAGAGTTAGCGGAGATAGAGACACAACATATGTGAAAAGATTGACAGGAGAGAATTAAGAGAGGTGTTACAACAATGAACAGAAATGAGTATTCTTTACAAAGAAAATATGTCAACTTAGTATACTTATGCAACAAATAGACATATGCAAAGAGATGAAAAACAGTTTCATAATGTTGACGTTGCAAATATCTACATAGCGTTCCTTGTGGCATTGTGTGAAAGACATTGTTCAAATCGTGCAAAAAGGAAAGTTCTATTTACTGATGAAATGCAGAGTGTTGAGTTACCTTGACACTTCGATTCGATTTGATTAGCTATACTTCAATGATAAAGTGCTCTTTTAATAAGAAATATATTTACTACGTAAAGTTAATATAATATATAACTTATGAAATTTATACAATGCTATGAATATGATGGAATGCATATATTAATTGGAAAACAGCCTGCAAGGGAATTATTAAAATAATATTTTCAAACGGGATTTAGCTCTTAAAACACGTTTATTTTTTTTTCTCTTCAGAACAAATCACGTTTTATTTTCAAAAGTCGATGCCGTGTTCTTGTTGGTCATACGTTAATTATATTATTTTCCTCTCAATTTCTTGGTACGAACTCACCAAGGCAAATTATTCCGAATAGTGGGTCAAGATTTTACTAACGCAAATGAAAGCGTATAGTCATATTGCATAAGTGCAAATGTAATATCTTTGGGATTTAAGTGTCCTTGAGTTATATATAGTAAATAAGTAAAGTAAAAGCCATTTTCTCGTTGTTGCCCTTTAGCACGTGAGTGAAAGTCTTCTTTCTAGCTTCTGTTTTCTCCAGGCAAGCAGATGCATGACAAGCAATTGTGTTTTCACAGAATCAAACACATTGAGGCAAAACATTATTTCTGACACGACGTTTAAAAGATTTCTAATACACATTTCAATTTTCATATAAAATGTTGATATAATAACCGTCAAAACGGTTTTTATATTTCTGATCTGAATATTAGTCCACATCTTAAAGAAGGATCAAGCACTCAAACCACGTCTAATCTGCATTAGAAGTGTTTTAATATAAGACATTTATAATAAATTACCACATTTAGTCGAGAAAATGCATACTCAAATCTGTATTATTCATTGATGTGTTCTGAATATAATACGGTTAAAGTAGAATAGAAACCATGAACAAATTACCAATCATTATAAGCAAGTTGACAGATTGCAGGATTAAATGCGAAGTTCCTTGAAAGGATCTACTTATTAGATTTATCAAGATTATGGAAAAGGTTGTAATTCCTTGAATGTGAATGCTTTTATCAAATGATCATTTGTATGGTAATCTAACTTTTCTTTTTTTGAAATAAATGATTTTTGTCAGCAAGTTAATACCCGATTTAACGATAGTACATACAAACCTGCTGAATTCTTTAAAAAGCATCCACATAGACAACATTTAGTCAGTATAGAAGTTCATGTTACTCCAAGAGTCATCACGGACTCTTGGAGTTACATTAACTCGAAGTGTTCCTCCTTAATCCAATTAAATCTGAGATGTTTTCATTACTTTTTTTCACCCGGCTAGCCGTACTAATGGATAGCTTGTTATTCCTCAGGCTACTTGCTGGGATAAAAAGTATTAAGCAAATTCAAAATTGCATTTCTTATATCGGTGTCCGGGATTTGTTCCACAGGGTTTGTTTTGAAGACATACATATATAGTGGAAGGAAAATACTTTTTTGCAAATGGATATTTATCGGAAACTATAATTCAATTTCCATACAAAAAAACAAAGGCTATTGTAGCAATATTACACAAATAAAATTGATACTAATTTACGAAGGATTAGGCTAAGAGCTAAGAGGCCAAAAGGGCTAATGTGATGCCGGATGTGATGAGAAAGCATTTTTAGGATTTATGAATATAAAACATCCATTATAAAACCTGATTGTTTTAAAACGTCGTATGTAACGAGCCACTCTTTAATCGGGTATTTTTGTCATTTCTACCGGGATGTCAGCTAATATAGGCCTGTATAATATTAATCCGACTACCTGGATGTTTGCTAATAATAATATCATAATAATGGCATTTTTATTGCGCCTTTTAACCGAATAGGATACAAAGCTATGATTCGCCGGTAGATCGTCACAACCATTTCACTTCACTTCGAAGTGCTTCCGTATAGAGCACATTCTATTGGTACTTCGGTTGTAATATTCACCCTTTGTGCAGCTTCCCATAACCTGGGTGGGACAGACTCAGTTGGACAAATCTAGAGACAGTTTTAGATGCAGGAGGAAGACCGGAGTACCCGGAGGAAAACCTACGGAAGCGAGTATGGACTGTACACCAAATGCACATACAGTGCCAAGGTCAGAAATCGAACCCAGGACACCCAAAACTTATTGGTGCAAAGCAAGGGAAGTACCGCTAAGCTAACCCGCTTCCCCAAGCTATATATGTATTTTGCCCCCGGATTGTCAATTGTCTTTAATAATTTATGGGTTTTACTGTACAGGATAACTTTTTAACAAACAGTCACAGGGTAATGTACGTACACCAAGTCTACCCATACCAGCTCCCTACAGCCGTAAAATCGCCAAAATTAATTTTGAATTACAAGTGAAAATACATGCAATGGTCGGAATTTGTGATTAAATGGATTTTTGTGCAGATTCACGTTAACATCTCTTTCGACGAAACATCTCTTTCGACAACCAAACCTTAGTGTGAAAAGATCCATAAGAACCATTAACAGAAATATACATAGCTTACTGCTTTTTGAATCCGTTTATCTTCGTTTAATCTTTAACTTAATGACAAGCTTTAACTTATATACCATAATTTGACTTGTAGATATCAAATAAAGTTTACCGAGGTCTCATTTTAAACCTTATGACATGAACTTTGTAGATATGTGGTCATGTGTCATAGGGTGGTTCACCCTAGCGTTACATTATGAAAATCTAACAAAATCACCTCTATAAATATACTTTAGCAGGCGGAAAATTGGCAGGAATCAGAATATTATTACCTGAAACTCTCGATTTAAGTGCTAAATTTATAACGTGTCTGATGCTTTAACATATTATAACTCAGTAATGATTTTGAGGATAACGCTACTGTTTCATGATTTTTCTAAATTAAAAACAAATACAAAAAAGTCATTCATATATGTCAATTAAATATGGAAGTCAAACATGGATTCAAAATGACCGCTTATATATTTTTGATTAATTCATGCCGTATTTAAGGTATAGTTTGTAGATGCACAAGGCATTTTTTCCATTTTTGTTTGCTTCCATGAGTATTCTTATAAGATTTTATGTTAATAATAATGAATTTGTCATTGTTTGTTACGAAAAAATCTGTTTTGGATAAGGACTCGATTACACATCGCCGTATAGAAAACAAAGACGTACGAATGACTTACACTGTTTTGGTCAGGGGTATACTTGTATACTAATTACCAAAACAGTATAAGATATTCATACGTTTTGGCTCCATACAGTGAGTGATGTGTGACTAAACCCTAAAAAGCAAACAAATATACAGATTGAAAAGCATTAACAGATGAGTAGTAAATATATATGTGCCAATGAAAGACCGATACCAATTATAAAACCTGATTGTATAAACGTTATACATATATGTGATGAATCACACCGAAAGGGGGTGGGACTTTGCCGATGGTATCAATTTTGAGTTTATCATTGCATCTATAACAGCATTTTCTAAGCTTTAAAATGACACCTTATTTGTCGAAATTGATCAAGGCGATCAAATTTTACAACAGAAAATCTGCTGGAAATTCTTAATATTTTCTCTATTTTTTGCTACCTATTTTCACCCGTATCTTAAAAAGTGTACAAGTTCTACTTGCTTTGGAGTGCTGCAGAACAACAGTTTGTTAAACCAAGGTGCGATTACCCACGATTATATTCGCACACTCATTGCGTATTCATGAAGATTTAGGTTTAAGCATACCATGAATATATTAACTTTTTCATTCAATGTTTTGTGTATAAGCAAAACTGAAAATGTTTTTCTAATAGTTATCAGGAGAAAAGCATTCATATTAAATAAGATTATAAGATAAAACGCTTAGAGCTATAAGCAATTATTCTGAAAGCATGGCTTATCAGTTATGTCTTGCCTGCTTGTTTTACTTAACAAATATTGTTTTTTCAAAAATTGAAAAGATGAGAGGTAATACGCAATTTAATCAATTATTGTTTAGGCAACTGTAATTTAGAATATTGTTTGAGGTGTTTAAATGCACCTAAACCGTCTAGAAAATTATTTGGTGGATAAACTTTTGCTAATATAATAGAGTTTGTTTCCAAAAGGGAATATCTCAAAAAATGTGAAATGAGAGAAAAACACACTTTTTTAATTACAGGTCCATTTGACATTTATATTAATCTTAAAGGTGGTTAAATATTAGGACATATACTAGTGACTAAAATGCAATCTGTTTGAAAAATCTGAAAGATTTTGTTTAATTGCAATTTGTGTTTTATCATTCATTTTATGGTGGAGTTATTCCCTTTGGGAACTAATATGGTACATTATAGTGGAGTTAATGCCTTTTGGAACTAAAATCGGTCATTTTATGGCAAAATATACACAGTAAAGTATACCAGAAAAAAACATTATCGAAACAAAAGTTTGTTTGGAAAAAAGGGGTTCATTCCATGAAACCAGAGGGGGGATACTGCTCATTGGTACCAATAACTAAATTTTGACAAAAAGTGGAGTTATTCCCTTTTGGAACTGAGCTCTTCATTAAAGGCAAGTACACAGAAAAGGTTGATTAATCCGAGTTTCTAAAACTGAAAACGTGTATGCGCGTATCCAGAAAAAAACCCTTCGTTTATTCCATCTAATCTGTTCATTATATATTCTAAGAGCAAAAAAAAAACCGAGGTAGGATATTAGACCAATTCTATCATATTATTTGGAAAACCGAAAAAAGTGCAGGATTTTTCCTTGTAATTTCTGTAATTTTACACAATTTTTTACAGTGTACGTATGATGATAATGATGCTATAACACCAAAGGTCTTGACCACCTGTATTTGGATATTTACTGTTAAAAATCTGGTCGTTCGAATGAATAACAAAGCATAATAAATGCCATCATTTACAAACGATTAAATAGGAAAACAAGAAGAGTTGTAAATACACCTGGTTATTTATGACGTCATATGTCGTATGCCACTGTTTCATTGGGTATTTTTCTTTTCCCTGCCAAGATGTCTGCTCAAATATGAATTTCTTGCACCTATTTTAGGAACCTAAGAAGTATAATTAATTCAGCCCATATCTCACACAGAGCAAAGCAACAGTAATGTAAACAGTGTGCAGTGACCCATTGCATACTGCAAGCCGGGGTTGGGGTGTGTGTGTGGAAATAGACCAGTCATGGACACAACATTGGAAGTTTTTAAAATTGAAGACCTTAGTGGAAGAAGTGGTCAAGTGCCATGTTGACGAAATTTGGTTATTGGCGGTTTTGAAGTCGCTGTAGGACAGCAATTTTTTTGACAACATTTTGGGTGATTTGCCCTATTTTAAGGGGTCGTCATACTTGAGTGAATTTTGGCTAAAATTTGAAAAACGTTCAAAATATGTCAAGTTGTCAAATTACTCGTCTCGTCATGCAGATTCCAAATATATGTGGTTTTATTTACCTTAAGGGCTTCGTTGGGGATATATAACTTAAAAATCGATACGAGGTCAATTGAGGTCTAATTTTCAACAAGGTCCGATCTGCATGAATAACATATCAAATTGTTTGTCTTGACTTGCAGATTCCAAAAAAAAAAAATGTTTTGACTATGTTTTGATTACTTATTTTAGAATATCGAGAAATATTTGTTTAGGGACCATGATTTTAGTGGAAGAAGTGGTCAAGTACAAAATAGTGATTATTGATTATAGAAAATCGATAGTCGATACAGACCTCTTATTCACTGTAATTGATCATCTTCTATAAACAATAACATATACCTAATATGAATCCAGTACCTCTCCTTATTTTAAAGTTATTAACAACTCAGAACTTTAAACGCTCATAACTCAAAACTAGTATTTTGGCACTTGACCACTTCTTCCACAAAGGTCTTCAATTGCTCTCTCTAATTCATTTTGAAGTAAATATTGCTTAAAATACATCACTATAATCTCCAAAAATGTGTGCTTCTGACCATATAACTTTTTTTACTTTTTATTAAATTATAGAGGCTAAACTGACCTAAATAAAACAAGCTAATCAGCGCATCAATGTAGCGGCGAAAGCAGGCATTGGCATATGGTTTACAGGTAGCTGAGTGCTGATGGAAGCAAAGTCATGATTGGACCAAACTGAAAGATGGCAACCAGCCCGACAGTAAACATTGTTCAATCAGAATTATATTTAGAACCAAGGTAGTCAATGATTGAATAAATAATATACAGAAAGGATGGATGTCGTAGGTGGCTCCGTTCTTGAGATACAAGCGGTGATCCAGACTGAAAACATTTTTTTTCGGGGTAAATCAGGATTTTAAGCACAGAAAATGGTTGGACTCTAGTGACGTTTGGGCTGAGAACCGACGCTAAATATTTTTTTTTAAAATATGAAATAAAAATGATTAAATGACCAAAAAATTAAACTTTCTTTAGAACTTGGGACGAAAAAAATGTGATGAACAGTCGCTGAGTTATGATTTTTTTCTTCCGAAAATGATGGTATCTGCTGGGACTTTAGATGCATTCTCTCGTGCGCGATGCTATTAATGTTTAAGTTCCGCCTAGAAATTCATATTTGATGTGTTACAGGGTAATGGCATACCAAGTCTACCCATCATATTATGTTTCATCATTGCAGTAAGCTAGACTCCGTGGATTTGAGAACAAACCTCCTTGATTATACCAATCTCTACTCACTATATAGTGTTGCAGCAAATTTCATAATCCTCCTCAAACTTTTTTGATAAAGAAATCGTCCAGCAAATAGGCAACTTATTAGTAGCGGAACTGAAAGCGCAAACTTGTATTGATGTAGTATGTTTGTGATTTCAAGTGTCCTTGAGTTATAGAAAGTAATTTGAGTAAAAAGCAAAGCTCTAATTTTCTCGCCGTTGCCTTTTAATTTGCTTTTAGCAGATAGATGTAAGTCTAGTAAATTGTATGTGTTTTCTAAAGGGATGCAGGCGACTATGACGCGCCATCTTGTTTAATACATTTGTAGATAGCCATTTACGAACGTAAAAACGTTGTTTAAAATGATTTTCTAATTTTCTTTTGAATTTTCAAAAAAAAAACTGATCGGTTCGTATATTTGTATAAAGTACAAACGATATAATCCTTAGAACACTTAGTACAAAATTTTCTTTATTGAAAACTTGTCTTTCTTATAAGAAAAAAACAAAATATCCATCAAAGCAGCATATAGATGCAATAAGGGAATACATTTAAGTTCATATTAAATTGATTCGTAAAAAAATCTACTAAATCTGTTCTTATTACATGCTCTGTTAGTGCTAATTAAAGGACGTTTTGAAAAAAAAAAGATGGGTTCACAGATACTCAAAACAAAATAGGTGTAAATAGGGGTGTATGTATGGTGGTGTATGGGGTGTGTTGATTTTGGTGTTAAGTATCTTTAAAGCTGAAAATAATAATGATTGATATTGCTTTTTTATACAACACATCACTAAAATGACACGATTTTGCCACTGACGCAAAAACTCCAGATTTAAAATGATAAGATGTTTAGTAACTAGAATAACTATCGTTTTTAACCCTCGTCTAACCAGGCTATTTTTTGTAACACGTCTACCTAAAGGGGTGGGGGTTGTTGCAACTCCCCATACATTTTTAGAACAGAACCCCCTATGAACTTGGTTTTGCTATCAATAGATAGGTATGGGCCTCCCTTATCAAACAATACCAAGATCACAAAAATCGGTCATGGCGTTACGTAATTATGACGTCATAAAGGTCTTTCAGTTCGAAAAATCAGAATTTTGGAAAAAATGGCCACTAAAATCGAACATTTGCTATAAAATGTATAAATGACGGAATTTCAACAGGTTTTTCTGCTAATAAAGAAGGGAAATAATAATTCTAACATGCCCTGCAAGTTTCAGCTTCATAGCATGCATATATTTTTCAAAATGGCGACTTAAAATTTCCCGGCGCTTTAACCCAACCTTTAGGTGGTACCCACCAAATGTTTCATCAAAATGACTGCAAAGGATGTAAAAGAGATTACCCAAATGCCTGGGGTCGGTTGCTTTTGCGTTTTTATGCAGGGGGTTTCACCCCCCCCCCCCTCCCTGGGTAGACGAGGGTTAAAATTGACTCAGAAAATCTGCCCAGGATTAAAGGAATAATGTTAACTTAACATATACAGTCCATTATTGTTGAAACTCAAAAGCAAAGTGTTGTCTTTTAAGTGTGCAAATATTTAATGTACAGATGAAAAAATCCAGAGCAATTTCAGTAGAATGCAACATAAATAAAAAATCCACTGCTAATCAAGAGTAAACCTTTGTGTAAATGGGGAAATGAGAAAATAAAGGAGGTTGTACAGGTGACAAATCCAGAGCAATATTCATTAGAATGCCAGATAAATCAAAAATCTAGAGGAAATGAGAAAATAAGGCAGGGTATGATATTTAAGTCTGCAGACAACTACTTAAAATTTATTTAATTACTATTTTCTTCTTACAAATCAGACCCGTGTGTGGGGAGTGGCGTAGCCCTTCCCCAACCCACGAACATTCATAGTATAATGGAGTTTGGCTTTAACGTCATAGCAAATGGAGATGAATGGAGATGTGAACGACGGACAATATACCACTTTCGTAAGTCCCATAATGCATCTTGAAAGTACCACAAAGTGCGCAGTCGACCATATTATAAGCTGGGCGCATTGCGCAGATTTTCTAATATTGTCGCTCGCTCGCGCCCTTTTGTGTCCTTTCAAGATGCATTATGGGACATACGAAAGTGGTCTATAACTATTCAGCATCGGTTTATTTTATCATTTATTGTTACAAACAAATAGCCACTCTAATCACGTTGTTTAAGCTTTCGCCAAGGAAACCCAAAACCCAACTTGGTACTTGGGTACCGAGTAATGTAAAGGAAGCTTATCTTTAACAGGGCTCCAAGATGCTTTTTAAATTCAGTTTTGAATGCAGGAAGAAGACCGGAGTACCCGGAGAAAAATCTGCGGAAGCGAGCATGGACTGAAAACCAAATGCACATAAAGCGCCGGGCGCGGGACTTGAACCCGGGATCTCATTGGTGCAAGGCGAGGGAACTACCGCTGCGCCCCCCCCCCCCCCCCTTATGATTTAGAGAATAAAAGATAATATTGCGGGGGCGTCCATTACTCAAAATAGTGTACGCCAATACAATATGGGACAATAGATGACAGGCAAAACAATAAATCGTATCTTTTATTCTCATTCTTAGTCACGAATTTGAGTAATTTTAAACCAAGAATGATGTAAGCTTATTGCCAAAAACAATAAACATTATCATTTGAAAATGTACACCTCTATTAAAACATGAAATATTCCAAGTGATTTTCAACGCGCTGCTCCACTGCGTTTGGCGCTGAACGCACTGGATAAACAAAATTCCTTATTCCATTGTAAAATCATTCTCAATGACTAAGAATTATCGAAAGCAGAACATTGGAATGCGTTTGTATATGTTTTGTTTTGCACCATTTTAAAAACACCATTTAAAAAAGTCCAGACATAAACGCAAAGAGTAGTAAAGATTTGTGGAATTGATATCCCAATAAAAACCATCCTTCTTGGAAATCTGTTTAATTCGATATTTCTCTCATCAATACTGAGATGTAGACTCTATGCTTTGGATGTATTTTGCCCCCAGTTTGTTAATGTTGATTATGTTTTAAAGCGCATATCCTGTAAGATATTGGTTGTGAAAGTCTTCATATCACAAATAGTCACTGACTAATGGCAAACAAAATCTACCTATTCACCTAACATATCTTCTATATCATGCAGATAAGTTTTATTATGCAGTGAACTTCACACACTTTGCAAATCAATACACTATCACAAGAAAACCCCAATTTCATGAGCTCCAAACTGCAACATACTGTAACAATATATACCTTAGGCCAAAGAAATTTACCGCATTTTTTTTAGGTTTTCAGGCGATTTGTTGGCTTTTTTTTCTTACATCGAGAGAAAAAAAAAGGAAAAAATAGTGACCTAAAAACAAAAAAAAAGATTTCCGCGTGCGCATAGCCTTTTTGACCATTAAAAAAAAGCCCGCGTAGCGCTTAGGGTTTTGGGCCTAAGGGACCTGAGACAGAGTTCTTTTTTTGTTTTTTTTCCTTAACAAAATTAACTACAAGGTCATAAGTGACACTATGAATGGGATACAGACATAAAACTAGTCTGTGGGAAAAATGAAAAAGTGCCAATTGTTTTTGAGTTATTCTTACTCTTTGAGACCCGAACTAAATGATGCAAAATCCGCACTATTGAGCATTTCGAGAAATCTACACTGAAAACCTAAACTGGTCAGTGTGACTAACTTAAAGCTAGTCCAGATGGTACCCATCTAGACTAGCTTTAAGTTAGTTAGTACTGCTGAACTAACAAGGATGAATAACTTAGCCTAGTCCAGCATGCTGGACTAGTCTCATTTTAGTTGTTTTACTAGTTTTAAGTTAGTCTGTTAACCAGCTTGACGTTAGTCCAGCAAGCTGGACTAGTTTAGGCTAGTCACTAGACTAGTTATTGACTAGTTTTGCGTTAGTCCAGATGGTACCCATCTTGACTAACTTAACGTTAGTCAAGCAGACTTGACTAACGATAAGTTAGTCAAGCGGGACTAGGCAACTTTGGTCAGGCAAGCTAGTCGAGCACGTCAGTGCACATGTACGATAACAAGCTTTTAAGCTTAATCCACAATGTATAGCTAATCCGTCAATAATGTTGAGAGAGGTTTATGAGTGACATATTAGTACCAACAAAATAGTCCGTGAGCTGCATATAATCAAATGTTATAATTCACGATACATCAGTACATAATGGTGATATTTATGAGGTCAAACGACGGCACGATGTTTTACATGTCTGTGCTGTCCAACATGTTGCTATCAATGACTCCACCTGACCGTGCTCAGCCTGACTAACTTAAGCTAGTCAAGCCAGCTTGACCTACTTGAAGTTGGTCAAGGTCTTTTGTACTGTCAAGGTAGTCAAGCTCTCAGTCTGGCAAACTCGTCAAGCAAGGTTTTGCACGTTAGTCAAGTGGGCTTGACTAGTTTACAAGCTAGTCAAGCCTGGCTTGACCAACGTCAAACTAGTCAGGCAAGCTGTAGTCAAGCAGGCTTGACTAGTTTACAAGCTAGTCAAGCCTGGCTTGACCAACGTCAAACTAGTCAGGCAAGCTGGACTAACCTGCCTGACTAGTTTAAAGTTAGTCAAGCAGCTGTTTGACTAATTAAAGTTTTCAGTGTAAGATGGCCTCCAAAATGACATCCACAACATGTTACTAGTCATAATTTGACCAATTAAAATTATTTTTGTGTCAATTTCTCAGTTTTGGGGTTATGAAATACAAAGGTATCAAAACTAATCCATTTGCTACTTTCCCTGGTTCCAAAAATCCAAAATGGTCGCTAAAATGACATATTTTCATTAAAATTGATCATAACAGACATTTAAATGTATATTGTCACAATTGATCAATAGAAATAAACAACTAGGCTGCAAAACCAGAATTTATCCTCAAATTATATTAGATAAGCTTTTCAAATCCAGATAACGCCAACAATGAGGTCCAAGAAGGCTGCACTATTTTAGTACAAGATGGGTTATAGCGGCAATTATACAGCATTAAGATCAATACATATTAATTACAATAAAGGGGAAAAAAGCTCACAAGCAAATTATTTTCCCCATATTGTGTTGTTAATAATGTGTTCAATTCAATTTGTTGCCCATAATGCGGTCCGAAATGGCGGCCAAAATTCTATATTTGTTCAAAAATAAGTTATAGAGTGGCATTAACAATAACATTTAAGGCATTTAAAACATATGTTCAAAACAATAAGAAGAAATGGCTGAAGGTTGTAACAGTATAATTTATTAATCAAACATTATTATAAACATCCTTAAAATTCAAAATGGTACCCCTATCAATGTCCTTAATAATACTATTCTATTGTTAAAAAAAAAATTAAATCAACATAAATTCAGGGTCAAAAGCACAAAAAATATAGCAATAAGTGACAACGCGTCTGTAAGGGTTACAACAGAATCATTTTCCCTATACCATGTTGTTATATTGTTTTTAAAATGGGGCCGTAATGATGTCCAAAATGGCCACCCAAATACATTGTTGTTCAAAATGAATTAGAGCGACATTAATACAACATTTCAAACTTTAAATATTAAATGCAAATTAAACGGGAAACAGCCTTATTATTATTATAAGTTTTATTGTACTTGAGGATATTTTTGCAGGTTTTTGACGAAATTGTGCGGTTTTGTATAAAAGCATGAAAATTGGCATGAAGGTAGAGAATTTTATTCTGA
>JXSR01S058580.1:17618-29026 GCA_000969725.1 Ophiothrix spiculata | reverse complement strand
CTGATATAAAATACATACATAAATAAACACAAAGAGTAAACAAATTAAGGTATTTTTTTTTGTTAACTAGTTTGCGTGTAATTTTTAAACAATATTTGAACTGATTTCATAGGTAGGGCAAATATGACGATAGATTTTCTGAAAAAAACTTTTAAAATAATAAATTATTTGCTCCCTTCCTCAAGCAAACAGGTAGTGGGTAAAATTAGTTGGCAGGAAGGCCCGAAATAGGATCGTGATATAAAATCCATTTATCCAATAATATGACCACTACTGCTGGTACATCATCAATTGAGTATCAAGTTAGATATCGGTCAGGTCACATCTTATCTAATCTTGTCGCGACTAATATATCTCAGTGGAATGACTCTCTAAAAGCAGCGGTTTGTTATTTCACTACAATGACCGGTCAATTACGCAAATGGTCGGATTACTTTGGATGGTCGGAGTACTTTGGACTTAGTTTGTAATTAATGTACTCTTTTGTTTTGTGATTATCATCACATCTTATTTAAGGTCTGAAACAGGTTACCAAATAACATTTATAGACGAAGGAATCAAGTTGAAACCCACCATGATCAACTATCCTGAACGTAACTAACAGCAGCAGCAGCAAAACAGCAACGACAAAAACAATATTAGCAACAACTACGACGACGACAACAACATCAGTAGGAGAAGCAACAATAAAAGGCTAACCGATAAACAACAAAAACAACAACAATAGAAAAGCAGTAACAACAAAGACAGTAACAAAAATAACATTTTCGGGCAATGCTACTTTTGTTTTGTCATAGACCCCAAGACCTATACAAAAGCACAAGCCTGGATAGTTCTTTTTATATAGTCATTACTTCTTACATGTTTATCAATCAGTATCAGTAAGTAATCTTACTTTCCCCAGATTTGTTTTAGAATGCATCCCACATCGACTTTACTCTGTTGATTCAAGTAATAATAGATTTGCTCTTATCTTGTACGTCAACTGTAACCTGTTATCTTAGGCAATATATTGATTGAATTTAAAGTGACATGATTCTACTGGCAGTTTCTGATGTTGTTTTCTCCGTCGTGTATTTTGTTAAGCATATGTAGGATATTAGTACAAGTGCATCATCGTTAGCTTGACTTGGTCAGGGATGGTGCCGTTAACTACCGTCTTACCGATCTAACGTTCCTTTGGTGAATACATTTATCCGCATCATTTTATATTTTATCGACGTCTCTGTTTATTAAGGCTAATTTATTAATATCGAATCTGGTCTTGATATTGTAATTTCTTCTAATATTATATTTTGTTTTGCATTTTATTTTGTTTCGAAGCACGTTGAAGAAAAACAGAATGTTAAAGAAATCACTTATTTGAATAACTTGTATTTGAAACAGATTAATAATCACTGGATATATGTTTATATAAATCTAACAATTATATCTCCACAAGTGTTAGTGCTTGGAATATGTGGGTAGATGTTGTAAACAACCAAAACATGTTACTGAAATCTCCAGATAAGGGAATTCAATTCAAAAAATAACCGTTTAATGATTACATGGGAATATTGACCATGTTTTAAACATAATATTATATACTTTGAAAAATACCTCGTAAGTGAAAAATAAAACGTGTTTTACTTAACCCAAATGATAATGGTCATTCACATTCACTGCTAATAATTATTAATAATAATAATACTCTCGTAAGTGATCAATAAAATATTTTCTTCTGAAACAAAATAATGATATTTTTGTATGTAATAACACGTTTGAAGAAAACAATCAGCATTGGTATATTTCATATACTAGTACATGTATGTTTCACTTGAAAAGTCGTGATAGCAAAAAATGATTTAAAATCATACAACATGTGTGATTATAAACAGGAGTTGTAAATTGACAAAGCAACTAATAAATCTCCAGAAAAAATCACTTTCGAGTGTCTTTTTACTTTCTTTATTTAAAGTGCTGCAATATTTCATTTCTAAAAGCATATTTTCTAACATAACCCTAGGTGGTAAGATTACAGTTTCATCATATGAACTGAAAAGATATAATTGAAAGACATAAAAAGAACCCATTTATACACCATAGTTCCACAAGGTATACATCAATGGTATATTAACGTGTTTTTGACTATGAGTAATTTTTGTTCTACTATTTCGCAAAGGAAAACTTTACATCAACGGTTTTATTGTTATTAAATCCGTTTTTGAAATCAATGATTGTATAATAAGTTAATGGCATTTTAGCCTGAAATCACCAATTCCTCTCTTCTTTAGATTTACACATGGCAAAATATGAATTCTACTTTTAGTACTTATTTCTACCTAAGATTTTAGAGGCTTGTTTCACCAAGTGATAGGTTTTTCTAGATCTGAATAAATAAGAATATGGGTATTTCCATAAATAAGGCATACCAGAAGTGATTCTTTCATTGCATGTCTGTTAAGAAATTACTAGGATTATGCTCATTGTTACTGTTACACATTGTTATCTAGTGGTGAATCATCATTTGGAAGGTTACAAGAATTTTTTTGTTGCAAATCGGAACCTGTATTTTTGAAAAAAAAAATCAACACTATAGCATTTTTGGGCAAAACTGTGTGACATTTTAACTTAAAGTTATTGTTGCTATATTGAGAGCCTTTTGGTGGGTTAAATTATTTAGAATGGTTCATACATGACAGTGTACAAACCAATTTTGAATATTATATGCATAGATCGTGAATCAAATGATGGATTCTTTGCATGCGCATATCTCAGAAAGATGGTTCCACGTGTAATGTAAGCTTTGGTGTCCCCCTTACACGAGGAACCTTGTGAAACTTTACATTTGAGTTTTGAATCTTTAAAACCAAAAATGTGGGCATTTTATTATGGTGGCATTTTATCTAATTTTAATATAATTTAGGATGAATATTTATTGAAAATACAACTAACTAAAAATGTTTGACCTGTTTTAGCTTTTGCTGACGCCATTGGTGTCCCACCGAATATCACGTCGGTGCATATTTCAAATTGATGTATCGTTTTTCTGATCAAAAAATGTGTTAAAATATGTCTTTTGCTCATTAAGTGGATTTCTGTTTGTAATGTTATCACCTTTATTAAATTATTTATAAGTTCTTATGAATACAAAAGTTGATGTTATTGGTGATACTTTGAATTATGCATTAGTTATTGATCCGCCTTAACCCTCGTATACCCAGGCTATTTTTTGCAACACGTCTCCCAAAGAGAGGAGAGTCGTTTTTTTGCTATCAATAGATAGGTTTTGTCATCCCCTATCCAACGATACCAAGATCTTAAGAATTTGCTAAGGCTTTATGTAATATTGACGTCATGCAGTTCTAAACAACGTATTTTCGTCGTAAAATGATAATTCTAACACACTCTGTAAGTTCAAACTCCAGGCTCAAAGCATGCATATACTTTTGAAATGGCGACAATACGCGACATAAACAAATTTGGGGCTTCACCAACTCCAATCACACCCCAACTTTGACGGCCTACCCTTACCCTACCTGTCAAAATGATTGCAAAATGATTTCTTAAAAAGATTACCTTGCATGTGGAGGACCCTGACCACTTAAGTGTTAAGACCTCGGAAAAAACAACAGGCTTTTACAAATGTCATATTATAATAATCTTTGCTACAGGTGATCTTTATTCTTACGCCTTTAAATAGGCATCGCATTTCTCAAAGGCTTTGATAACTTCTGGAAGTCACAAAATGTGATACAGTTTTAGTAAGGCTATTTCATTCAATGACATATGGGATACGACTTTTGATTTTATTTTGATCTGCTGTTCCGTCTATCCAAGCAGATAGTGCAAACAGCGCACACAACATTGCGAGGTTATCCAGATACCTAAATGGAATGAAGTTACTTGTTGCTTCGTGAATACAAATCAACGAAGGAACAAACTCACAAAACAAGGGATTACAAATAAGGGATCTGCCAACTAACTATGGATAAGTTTTGATGATAGGCAATAGTTTATTTTGACAGTTTTATGATTTACTATTTCATTCTGTGAATACGTTGGCTGAGAAAATACTGTTTAGATGACAAATGACAAGCATTCAAATAGCCAAGGAGTAGATATTTTTACGCGGTAATATACATGTTTAACAACCGCCACATGTTTAACAATCGTCTGCGATTTTGTGTTGAAGAAATAGTTTTCCTGATCAACCTTGTTACTTTTACAAGACAGCATTGCTTGGAGGTTAGGTATGAAATGCAAATACGGGATGCGGGAACGTGTACTTCATAGGCTGAAAAGGTGGCTTGTTTAAGTTAGTATAAGAAATACATCATCAAATGGCATACAAAACTGCTTTGAGCAAGCAATATTCACTTTAAGGATAGCTAAGGAAATTCAAATGTTCGTAGCAGGAAAGTGTGCTTTGAAGGCGGGGATGGTTATTTGCTGATGTTTTTCAAATAATTTGCTAGGTAAGTCTCCGGTTACAATTGTATTAGTCAATTCAAATTAACCGACATCTTCGTGACGTGAAATTTAAGTACGTTTCTGAAGACTTTGCTTGTAAATTAAGCTGTGATTACGGTTTGAAAATAGATTTTAAAGAATGTCAAACATTGCATTTGAAACATTATCAGCAACAAATAATACAAACAGGAAAAAAATATTTTATTAATAATAACAGAAAGTGAAACAGCCATTAAAATAACAACAACAACAACAACAACAACAATAATAACAACACCAACAGCAACATTAACATCAACAATACCAACAACATTAAAACAACGAGGATAACAACAACATGAAACAACAAAATCCGCAGCAGCAGCCTACTTTAAGTTTAAGAAATCTGCTGGAAAATGTTAAACAGTATTTATTTGTAATTATTTTGTATGAATCAGTGGTGTAGGTGTTGAGCTTAGCGGTGTAAAATCCATTGTTGTTAGTAAATCGTCTTGTGATTTGTCGAAAGTAATGTATTATTTTGATACCAACCATACGAACCAGTAATAATACATTAACGTACCGGTAACAAATCTTTAAAAATACAGTATTGAAAACGGCAATTGCAATTAAAATAACCCTATTGGCAAAGATTAAGGAAAGTGTCTCAAATGTTTTAAGCATTTTTGTACCAAGATGTCATTTATTTCAATTTCCATTATATTGTATTACCCTATATAAAACACCGTTATGTTAAATAAAATTACATAGTTACCTTGTTCACGACTCTGAACAAAATATAATCAAGAATGCTGCGTGTGATTTTTTCATTTTAACGCCTTGAAATAAGTATCGCATTTCCATAGGGCTTTGCTATCTTGTAAAAGTCAGAAAGTGTGTTGAACTCAATATACAGGGTTGAGTGCCACGAATTATGGGATACGACGTTACGACGGGTTTTTTTTAAATTGTGCTGTGCTGTTCCATCTATCCATGGGATGATCTGAGCGGGCAGTGCGCGCAATGTTTTGAGATAATCCGAATACCTAACTGGAAAGTACTAATGTGTTGCTTCATGTCTGAAAATCAAGGAAGGAACTAACTCACAAAACGAGGGAATACAAATAAAAGATCTGACAACAATGGATAACTTTTGGAGCTCGGGATAATGGACACTAGCTTGAATTGGCAATTTGATGACTAACTATTGCATTCTGTGAATTAATTCAAAATTTGGTTTCTTAAGACAGGTTTATAATGATGAGACTGTTTACCTAATAAATGTCAAGTGATACAAACAGCCAAGGAGTAAATATTGTTTGCCCGGAAATATGATGACAACCGTCTCGGTCGCTTGTGTCGTCTGTGATTTCGGGATAAAAACAATGTTTACCGCATCAACCTTGGAACTTTCAGCAGACGGCATTCCTGGGAGGTTTAGTTACGAAATGCAAATACTGCATACGGGGAAGAGTACTTCAGAGGCCGAAAAGGTGGCTTGTTTAAGTTAGTATAAAAATACGTCATCAATCGGCAGACAAAACAGCTTCGAGCAAGCAACATTCGCTTTAAGGATAACTAAGGAAATTCAGATATTCATTGTAGGAAAGTGTGCTTCGAAGGCGGGAATGGTAATTTGCTGATGTTTTTTAAATAGTTTGCTGGGTAAGTTTCAGGTGACAATTCTATTAGTCAATTTAAATTTACCAACATCTTCGTGATGTGAAATTCAAGTACATTTTTGAAGAGTTTTTTTGGAAATTAGGCTATCGGTTTGAAAATAAATTTGAAAGAATATCGAACACGGCATTTAATTTAAACATTATCATCAACAAATACAAACAGGAAAATAAAAACTCTATCAACAATACCAGGAGTTGAAAAAAACATTACAATAACAACAGCAATAACAACAACAATAACAACAACAGTAACAATAACAACAACTTTAAAACAATAACGACGACAACAACAACATGAAACAACATAATCGGCAGCAGCAGCATACTTTAAGAAATCTACCGGAAAATGTAGGTAATGCTATTTAAACAGTATTCCTTGTATATATTGTGAGGATCAGTGGTGTACGTGTTATAAGATAATTATGGTAATAGCTCAAGATTTTGTTATAATCCATGTGGAATTTCATAGATGAGACATACTTTGTTTTGAAGATATCACGTGATCTCATTAGCCTTATAATGGTAACAAAAGCATTTACACTACGTAGTATGTCAAACAGTCACGTGAAAATTGTACACTCTAAATGCGAAAGAGTGAAAACTCACTCGAAATTTTGAGTGAATTTGTTTTGACTCTAATCGAGTGCGTTTTAGCTCTTTAAGAGTGTAAATACTTTGCGGTATTTCACTCTTGTACAAGAGTGACGTTCACTCGCAGGAGAGTGGCTCGAAAACACCGCTCTTTTACGGAGTGAAGTTATAGCCAATCAGGAACGCGGATACACGCGCTGTTGTAACTACGAAAAATCGTCAGCGCTCACTGTTCAACATTGCGGTGGTTGAGTTGGAGACTGTGGAGGAGTGACATGACAAGATGCCAGACAATAAATACCCAATAGTGACGCTAATCATGCAAAAACTGGATCGATGGAACTTGTCGGTGTAAGCTTACTTAATAAACTGGCAAATGTACGCACCGAAAAAAATTGCACAATAAAACGACTAGATAATTGATTGAACTTTCATTCTTTTGAAGATTTATTCGTATTCCTCACAGATCATTTAGAGTGAACTATTCATAATAATAAACGGTTCACTCTTTCCTAGGGTGAATTACTATCACTTTTTCTTTAGAGTGAACTTCACTCTAAAAGATTGGTCACTCATATGGCCTTTTCTAAGAGTGAAATTCACTCTTTTAGAGTGATTTTACACTCTTTCACAATAAGAGTGTAATAAAATCGTATGTCGTTTTGACCAATTCAAGTTATATTTTGTAGGAAAGCTCTTTTCATCTTTAATTGGAAATTGACAACTAAATCAAAGAAAATTGACCACGCCTCCTTAAGAAAATCAACCAACCAACAAAGAACATTAGATCAAAGAGCAAAAATAAAACAACAACAAGAAATAGAAAGAAGCTAAAAGTAAGTGCAGAGATAACCTACAGCAGCACGTATCTTTCCTCAGTGTCTAATGTTACTCTAGTGAACAAACATAAAACCTTAATGATGATAGACTATACCGGCTCTGTCGAAAGATCTATAAATTAATTTGATAAGATATGCTTAAAGTGCATAACGAGTAAATGTAGATGCGTTCTCTTAAAAGATATGCTTAACGTGTAAATGTAGATGCCTTCCAGTAGAAGAATGAAATGGAAGATTACATAGAATGAAAAAAATGATGATGCAGAATTGAACGGATACGCAAAGTAAAATGTAAAATACTAATTCTAAGAAAATGAGGAAGATAAGCCAGTTAAAAAGAGCGAAACAAAAAATATGAATTACAAAGTTTGAGTCAAATTGGTCAAACAGTTTTTGAAATATTGCTGGTTAAAGTTTCTTTGAATAATTATTGTTTTGGTTTTGCCAACATATTGAATATGATTGATGAGGAAAAGTGGTAAAATATGCTCATTGATATTACTTTTTGCCAATATTTTATGAATGAACCTTTATATCACATGTACCTTTAATAATGATCGCAAAAAAGTGAAATAAAATAAACATCATAATTGGAAACGCGTACACGCTTATTCGAATATTAAATATTCTAAATTAAGTATAATTGTTCGCGTCAGATGATTGCACATATATGTCTACATGCATTGCGCCGTGATTGTTTCAACACGCGGCTCAACTTTGTTTTACGCTAAACGCATATTTCATGTATTGTCTCATAATGGATAGCAAGAATTCTTAAATAGGTAATAAAATCACATTCGATGACCAAGAATTTAATTTACTTCTATCTTAAAAATGTTTTGCTTTAAAAAAAAATGGCTTCATCAATTCCTCCGGAATGTTCTTTTAATTTTCTTTCAACAATTACTTTTGAGTTCTGACTTTCTCGACGCACTGTAGCCCTAAAGCTACATTACATCGACCAGGTTCTACCTTCAACGAAAAAGGTTATTTCCTACATCATGTAAATATAATAGCGTGACGAATATATTGCTACGAGTTCTTCCTCAGTTGCATTGAACATAAAATACCCTTTACGATGATATTGAGGAACAATATCTGTAAAAGCTATTTTACCGATGAGGTGCGTCGATCTTCATTGAAAAAGTACTGTTTTATGTCAGACAAAGGTAATAGCAGAAACAAACAGTGCACATAAAGAGGCCATATTCCTCTCCATATAGTTGGTCTGTCAATTGCAACGTGTTGAAAACATTAGGATTATTCGATAGGTATGCAGTATTATCTAAGATGATGAAACTTTTCCCTTTGAGCCAAATGTACATTGATAGCACTTGAATTCTGCATCGGTCCCGTTGAAAATGCATCAGCTTTGCGAGAAAGATACCAACAACCTCTTAACATGCTTAAATTCATATTGTAAAGTATTGCAATTATTAAGAAGATCTCTTATGCTTTCTCAGTATTTGTACATTAAAAATATTTACGTTGTGTACAAAAATAAGAAAACACCAGTTTCAAAGATATTTTCTATCGCATATAAATAAAATAAAAAATGCATCAGATAAAAATAAATAAATAAATAAAAATAATAAGTAAATACATACATGAATAAATGCAAAAGGTAAAGAAATAGGCAACTAGTTTGCGTGTAATTTTTAAACAATATTAGAAATGCATAATGATTTTATAAATAGGGCAAATGTAAAAATAGATTTTCTGAATACTTCTGAATAATCATAAATCATTTGTTCCCTTTCTTAAGCAAACAGGTAGTGGGTAAAATTAGATGGCAGGAAGGCCCGAAATAGGATCGTGATATAAACTCCATTTATCCAATAATTTAGCCACTACTGCTGGTACATCATCAATTGAGTATCAAGTTTGGATATCGGTCGGGTCACATCTTATCTAATCTTGTCGCGACTAATATATCTCAGTGGAATGGTTCTCCAAAAGCAGCGGTTAGTTATTACACTACAATGACCGGTCAATTACGCAAATGGTCGGATTACTTTGGATGGTCGGATTACTTGGGACTTAGTTTGTAATTAATGTACTCTTTTGTTTTGTGATTATCATCACATCTGATTATTTTAAGGTCTGAAACAGCTTACCAAATAACATTTATAGACGAAGGAATCAAGTTGAAACCCACCATGATCAACTATCCTGAACGTAACTAACAGCAGAAGCAACACAACAACGAAAACAACAATATTAGCAACAACAACTACGACGCCGACAACAACATCGTTAGGAGAAACAACAATAAAAGGCCAACCAATAAACAACAAAAACAACAACAATAGAAAAGCAGTAACAACAAAGACAGTAACAAAAATAACATTTTTCGGGCAATGCTGCTTTCGTTTTGTCATAGAGCCCCAGACCTATACAAAAGCACTTGCCTGGATAGTCCTTTTTATATAGACATTACTTCTTACATGTTTATCTATCGGTATCAGTAAGTAATCTTACTTTACTCAGATTGGTTCTAGAATACATCCCACATCGACTCTTTTCTGTTGATTCAAGTAATAATAGATTTGCTCTCATCTTGTACGTCAACTGTAGCATGTTATCTTAGGCAGTATATTGATTGAATTTAAAGTGACATGATTCTACTGGCAGGTTCTGATGTTGTTTTTCTCCGTCGTATATTCTGTTAAGCATATGTAGGATATTAGCACAAGTGCATCATCGTTAGGATGACTTGGTCAGGGATTGTATCGTCTACTACCGTCTTACCGATCTAATGTTCCTTTGGTGAATACACTTATCCGTATCACTTTATATTTTATCGACTTGTCTGTTTACTTAGGCTAATTTATTAATACCGAATCACGGTCTTGATATTGTATTTTCTACCAATTTATTATACCGTATATGAGTCGACAAACATACATACAACCAGCATTTAGTTGGCGCCTTTCCAAACGAGATCAAAGCGCACTAAAAACAAATAAAAATTAAATAAACACAATGCATAATAAAAACACACAGAGTCAATGGGTCGGAAATAAATACGTCTTCAGCAGTTGTTTAAATCCAGAAAGAGTGTTAGCATCCCTGATACTTTTGGGGAGATTATTCCACAGTGTGGGGCCAGAAACATAAAATGAGCGATCGCCGATCTTGTTTTTGCCAGTTTGAATAGCAAGAAGAGACATATCAGTTGAGGAGCGTGTTACCGGACCGGAAGTGAGTTTTTGTTTGTAGTTAATGAAGTCAGCTAGATATTGTGGTGCAGTTCCATGGAGACATTTGAAGACATGCATACATATTTTTATATAAAATATCACTAACGATTATTTCTCGCCAAGTGTTAGTGCTTGGAATATGTTGGTATATGTTGTAAACAACCAAAAACTGAAATCTCGAGATAAAGGGAATTTAATTCAAAATTACCCGTTGAATGATTACATGGAAATATTGACCATGTTTTAAACATATTACATACTTTGAAGAATAATGATTGACCTCGTAAGTAAAAAATAAAACGTGTTTTATTTAAACCAAACGACAATGCTATATGTAACTGAAATACCGAGAAAAGGACAATTTAATTCACAATACACCGTTTAATGATTGCATGAAAAAAGTGTACATACACGTTAATGTAAATTATTTGTATTGAACAACAAGTTACTGATCTCAGATTTCATATACATGTGCGATTATAAAACAGGAGTTGTAAATTGACAAAGCAACTAATAAATCTCAAAAAAAAAATCCACACACCGTTGAGTGTCTTTTTACTAGCTTTATTAAAAGTGTTGCAATATTTAATTGCTAAATGCATATTTTCTAACATAACCCTAGGTGGTAAGATTTCAGTTTCATCATATGAAAAGATATAATT
>JXSR01S058557.1:106848-119826 GCA_000969725.1 Ophiothrix spiculata | reverse complement strand
CTGTGATGGTTTTGGTGAACAAGACTGGCAGCTGGATACCACACGGAGTCAATCATCATGTCCATGAAGCAGTGACAATTAATTTTGAAGGGATGTTTAAATTGGTCTTCCATATGAAAGTTGGTGGATAGGCATGCAAAAACCAACAGGGATGAAATCAGCTGGTAGGACAACATGGCTATGAGCTGAACATGAGTTTGTCACAAAGCAGTATTTCGGTTGATCGTTGATTGTTTATATGTATTTCTGAACTGAAGATCATAGCATCACTCATACCAATCAATAACTCAACATGATGACATATTTTTAATAGTCAAGAGTCACTATCGGCAAAGACACTATCGGCCCCATTAACCTCTATTACATTATTCCAATCGGGGCTTTGTCCACCAAAATACCCTATAAGATTCTTGGCTTATTCTTTATACTGATTTTGCATAGGTCCCGGTTTTGGTGTTAGGAAAAGGGAAACCAACCAAAATGGTACACACATTCTGATGACGTTTTTCACGGCAGGTGTTGTTTTGATGGAAAACTGCGAAATGGAGCACAGACAGACCCATGTGTTTGGCTGAAAATTCACATTTCTGCGATTCAAGACAATTCAGGGCGTCATCTGATTGTTAGCCACAGTAGAGTGTAAGTATGATGTCATTTTCATGTCTCATTAGACCGAGTTTTGCAAAGATTGAGACCAGCAGTAAGCTTCATCATCATGAATGATCATGCAAGACTGCATGCATACAAATTGTATACGCTGGTACCCTCGATGTGGGCGCTTCACTATATCATATGGTTCAGACTGCCCATCACCGCAGGTATTGACTGATCAAAATTAGTCAAAATTTTGACCAGTAGAATTACACAACTTGACAGCTCACTTGCCCTATCAAACTATATGGCAAACGTTTGTGATTGGATTGGAAGGCTTAGCCTTTGGTGAAGAGGTTGACAAAATGGCGATGTTTACACGCGCGACCTCTGCATGGCGCCCCGCGTTTAACAACGCGTTACAAGCATTCGCGCAATAACCAATGCGTCACGCATGCTGTGTGTTTGACGCGGAAAACAAATGCCTTCAGGGCACGGGCCAATCAAGTGCTTAGATTCATTAGCGGATACCTGCGTCTTATGTCAGTGTGGAGTTGTTGAAGAGACAAGAGGCCGGGGACCAGCGTAACAAATTGTATTACAATAATACAATTGAATGTCATGACATATCATGCATTGCGTGATCAAAATAATAAGGAACTTAAGTCTATCTTATAAGTTCCCTGAAAATTGCGTCCAGTATATTCAAACAATTGTGCTTGTACGCAGTCTGTGCGCACGCGCAATTCAGAATTTAAATCACCTGCTGAGGCTGAGCGAGTCCTGTACACAGTCACAGGCTAGCTTGTACTAGATACTTCATTTACCCATTACTTGGCAGGAGACCGTTGATTTTTCACACCACTGACACACAAATACATTGACGCATAGTTCATATTCAAGCAGGCATGACTTTAAGTGGGCTTGATAGTTTTGTTTTGATACTGACATAAAGTGTTTCTAGATACGTTTTCACCTGCATTTTCAGATGTTTTTCTGAGTTCCGCGCAATAAGATAGACCATTTTTTATTTAAGAATATGTTATCAGGAAGATGATTTTGTCCATGCACAGCCACTTATTTGTACTAAAAAATTCTGATTTGTGGTTGCAGAGTTATTGATTTTACAAAGGTTTGACAATTTTTTTGGAAGTGAAGAAAAGAGAATTTCAGAGGAGTACAAGTTATGTAGACATCCATGCACACTCAAGAATTTTTTTGAATATATCTGTTAAATCAAATGTAAATAAACAACAAGCGGAAAAAATAATGACTGTTTGGGTGTAATTTCTGCGCCTGTTCTTCCGCCTAAAGCAATTTTGATCAGCTCTTTATCATGCGGAACTAATCATCTTTAAACATCCCGCGCATGTGTGGGCGCAAAAAGCTGCAAAATAACACCTGTTGTGTGTGTAATATACATTCAGACAATTAAAATATTGACCAAATTACTCTTTGTATTGACAAGAGGTGTAACTGGATTGGTGCCGTGACCTTGCTTGGCGAAAATAAAGAAACTAAAAGATTTAACCCCTATCCTGCGGTCTCCAAAATTAGTTAAATTAATTATACAAAAACCTTCATAACTTTGCAACGGAAGGTCGGATTTGAAAAATTCAAACGGGTTTGGATTCTTTAGATCACCTGCTTTTATTCAAAATTCATTTGAAGCAATTTGATTCATAATTTAAAAATTACCTGAAGTGTCTACTTGTACGCATGACAATCGTTTTGACTGGTCAATTTTCCCCAGTCACATGACACAGTGTGACAAGAACTTGGCGTGGCGATCGCGGGAACAACCTATCACGTGACATGCAACTGCATGGATTTCAGTGTGTCGCGTACTGTGCAGAGTACTACTTGACTACATTGAAGACAATTCGTTCGTGCACCTCTCTCATTGTTAGACTGACATTGAAAACACTGTATTGAAACATGTTTCACGCTTGTTCACTGACTCCTGAAAATTCCTCCAAAAATCTCATGATATACAAGAACAAATGCAACAAGGTCTTGGAATCGTGGATGAAACATGTTTAAGAAATGAATTATCACTAACCTGATATTTTAATCAATCCTCACAAGTGAAAAAAATGAGATATTTCCAGAGATACTCATCAAGTCATGTTAAAATCCATGTAAACAGAGCCATCTTTGTTTACTCATTTGCATTGTACTTCCTGTCAGAATGACCTGGAACAATAGGCCAGGTCAGAAATTTGCCGCCAAATTTTGACAGGTGACTTAGAAGTGAGAACTCAATCAATATCAAATCAATATTTCATTGACTGCTCCTAAGAGTGATAATGGTTATCTGTCATTTAATGTAAACACAGAGTAAATCTTATGTACTATGGATTCCTATGGTGTGTTGTATGAATCAGACTGGTAGGGATGATTCAAAGTTAGGAATACTACTTGACAACCATGACAACACTCGTTAATGAGTAAAATACCCGCGAAATGGGGAGCTTATTTTCGAAGATTGACTGTATTAATAGTTGTTAGAACAGGTGGCCTTGAAAGTCCTTGAATTTTATTTTGCAATTTCCAGGCCTTGAAAGTCTTTGAAAAACTGACTTTATTAAAAAGAGTCCTTGAATGTCCTGGAATTTTTTGAATGTCAGAATTTTAACATATATATGTCAAAAGAATTTACCACATGTGGCATGCAATTATTTTTATCCAAAAATGAGCAAAAACAAATTTATTTTATTTGTTGACATATATTCCGCCGGCCACCGCTGATAAGGGGAAAAGTCCTTGAAAGTCCTGACCTTGAATTCTCCTTGGAAAAGTCCTTAATTTTTGTAAGTGAAAACGTGTATCCCTGTAATTCATGAACGCGTCCTCTGAATCTTGAGCGTACACACAAACAAAACAACATTAAAAATATACGTGTTCGGTTTGCTTGAGAAACACAAGCCAAAAAATATAGTTTTTGGCTAAAGCAAGCTGCACATTACAGCCTATTGTTGTTGGATTTAATTCGTGAACGCGTGTCTGTAGTAAATACGCAGAGGTGTCTTACGCGAGCGTACATTTTCAAGGCTATTTTGTGCGCGTCTAAGCTCAAGACTCTGAGTACGCGTTCACAAATTTAATCCAACAACAATATCACATAACGGTAATTTGTGCATAAGTGAAAAATTACTAATTGTACTTGAAAAACCATAAATTACTTTTTCCATATTCATGAAAGGAACCATTTTAAATTAAATGAAAATCGCACTGTTCGGATTAGAGTCAAATCAAACGGTATGTTTGGTTTGTTTACAATGGTAAACATATCTTCAAACATCATTTTTGTGTGACTAAAGTCTCTGCCAAAATTCCTCGGACAAAATCAGTCACGTGACCACCAATTGCAGGGCAGCGATCGCGTTTGTAAACAAATGGCCCTGTACTCTGGACGTTGTTTTGCATCGTCTGAAGAATCGTGACGCCGACTTTAACAACTGTGTTTATAATAGGTAAATTAGTATACCAGTATCCTTTGTGGAGTACGTGTTGCAGCAGTGCGTATTTGATAAAAATGATCATTTCTTGGGAAATTGGGTATGTGCACTTATGTGATAGGCTTGATTGCAGAGCTCCCTTCTGGCAGCAGTGGTACCAATACCACTGCCAGAAATTTGGGTAAGTTTGTGTCAGAGACCACTGCGTATTTGCAACAGACACGCGTCACAAACTAAATCAAACAACAATAATTATAAAGTCACTATTAAAGTCATCTGAAGGGGCACCGTAGTGTGGTGGTTAACGATCTCGCCTCACACGCATTGGGCCGGGGTTCGATTCCCGGTGAGGGCACTTCCCGGAATCTTTGCAGATATTCTAGATCTACTCCGCTCCTCACATGAAGTATTTAGAGTTGGGTAAATATTTCATGAGAGATCGTCGTCCTTCGGAGGGGACGTAAAGCCGACGGTCCCATGTACAGAAGAGTTATACCTGTACATGCAATCGCAGCCAGTATCGTATTAGAGTAGGGTATTCAACCCCTGACTGTTCCCAACCCCGTTTCGGTCAATTTCTGGACTTCAAAATCCGCCTGTGCGTTTCATCCTCAACCATATGAGTAGGCAGTTCAGTGATGCCACAAATTCTGTTGAACGATTTCGCCGCACACAGCGGCTCACATACAAACTGTAACAAAAAAAGTTTTAGAATTGCTCTTATTTTCATTCTGAGTGTCATACTTCATCTTAGGATATGTCATTATATAGTATCTCTATCAACTAATGTGTAAGTTTCAGTTTCTAAATCCGCCCGGTGTTGGAGAAAACATAAGATATATTGCACTCCGTCAAATTCCCATTGATGAATTTCGCTGCACACACACAGAACATTAAAATGGATGTCAGGATTTGGCGATTTTAAACTTGCGATTTTGTATTTTTCTGTATAATTTCTTCGACTGAAATTAAAATATGTTATTTATCAATATTTCATAGTAATACATAGCAAGAATCAGCTCTGTATGTCAATTCGTTCTCCTGTTAGAGTAATAGTTCTAACAACCCATCATTTCCATTTTCGCGGTCGGCCAGTTTTAAAACGCCGGCACCAAACTTCGTTCAATCAACTGTGGCCAACTAACTTCGGGATTTGTGTTTCGGGTGTTCGGAAACGAATCCGGGGGCTTGTGATTGGTCTATCGTCAATCCGAGCTAATTATCATAAGATATAGAACTTCAGAAAATTTCGGCGTTTGTTGCATCAAAATCGGATCAGGGGTTCAGAAGTTAGAGCCATGTGAAGTTTTTACCAGTATTATTCTACCTGAAGATTACGTCGGATTTTAATGCAACATGGTATGAAGGCAGGTCATTTCATCATTTACAATTAACAAAAGTAAAATTCCTGAATATATTTGTAATAACGCCCGTATTTGAAGAAGAGTTTTGGGTGTCTGGATAGTAGGCTGATTCACAAAAAGGGATTTCCCTAAATTGTTTATATATCTTGGGATTCCCCTAGGTCACTACAGGTCACTACAATTTCCATAATTGTTGTATTGTTACAGTAGTTCCATCTCATAAAGTGTTATGTAACTAATTGAGGTTAATAAAAGGCTATCCCATCAATGTCTATTGTTATCCACTGGTCAGTGACCCTGGCATAAATCAAATTTATAAGAAGGATTAAATTGATTCGTTAATGTACTGTAGCCAAATTAAAATAAAATTGGTCTTGCTTTTATGACACAAAATGTATATATTTTATCTGTATTTATGGTGCCATGGTTAAAATAAAGAAATACATAAGAAATACATCATAATGCACTCAACAATAGTGTCATTTGCGTGATACAAAAATGTATGTACCGTATCTCCTGAACGGATTGACCGATTTTCAAAATTCAAACGGTTTTTGAAAGCTGATCACAAGTTCTTTCCATCTACCACAATAAAAACATGTTTAGCTTAACTTATTTTTTTCACCTGAACTGCCTAATATGAGGTCACACAATAATTGGAAGAAAGAAAGAAAGAAAAAACCCTTTTCATTCTCTGGGCAGGACCAAATCACATCGTGCGTGAACAACAAACCAATCAACGATCATCTAGCCACACAGCAACAGAACAGACAAATCACGCGAGCTCACAAGTATTGTGTGAGTTTGATTTGAACCTCGGCGCACAAGATGCGTAAAAATGAAAAAGGTTTTCTTCACTTGACTTTCAATAATATTGAAATAATTAAATTTCCTACGAATGAAATCTGCAGGATGCGTATGATGAGAGCGAGCCCGACTATGTCTATGCTAGTTGTGCTCACTTTATGGTCGGTTATTTTTACTTGTACATCTGACTTAAAGTTGGGCTCAAAGTCGGGAGTTTCATTTTCAATTAACTCGGCTTCATCTAATGTCTCCTTTCGGACCGATGCTAATGCCTGATGTACGTCATGAATGAACTTCTTAATTGGGGGGGGGGGGGGGGGGATGATATTGTACGCAAAAATAAAATGGCAATTTCTATCATATTCAATGCACTTGGAAGGCTAATTTAAAATCAAAATTTTTACAGGAATTTGTCATCAAATGGCCATTTGAATAGGTTCAGGTGAATAAGAAAACTCAAAGGTACATATTTATATCCTTAATTAAAGGTGTTGGTTCCGATCACATTCTCATCCCCCAGGGTTCAACCGGAACTAGTGATGCCAAATGAAAGCTCATATTTTTCTAATTAGGCATTGCGTCATATATTGGGAGCAAAAGTTGTGACACCTAAAAAGTGGGCAAAATTCATGACTGGATCTCTTTAATTAAGGGCCCTGTCAACCCTTCATTTTCAGAAAGTGGTTTTGCTCTGTTACTCGGCAACGGATCATTAAATCCATATAAAAGTATACATTTCTAGAAGTGAATTTACATACTGAACACGCTGGTCAGGTCAAATAAAATATTTCAGAAAACGAAGGGTTGACAGGGCCCTTAAAAGGCTATAGCTTAAAAACCATGCATAGCAGATCTATAAAAGTATATATATTCTGAAAAGATATAAATCAAGGAATGTATCTGTAATAGTTTCAAGGTCATTATACAGGGTGTATCAAAAATATACAGGGTGATCTGATAAATAATACCATACAAAATAGAGGTTTTTATTACTGCCTTTATTCTATGAAGCCAGTAGATGAAAATTTCTTGACTTGGATACATTGAATTATGAATCCAAACTTTCACCTTCAAATTCTTTATAGTTTCGGAGATATATATTAAAACACAAAATATCAAATTAGTTGGTATGTACCTATTTTCCATTTCTTTTGTATTTACATAACAGCCTCATCCCAAGGGTTGCATACTTTCTTTCGCCTCAAGAGAAAACAAAACGCAAGCTAAGGTTGAAACCTTGCACAATTCATTTCAGAGGTCAAAGTCAATCAGTTAAAAGTAAATTATACAAATAGGAACCTACACCTTTAAATTGCATTATAATGCTAACAAGCTCGAACAAGAAAGGGAAATTGGAGTGGTCACATTGAGTGTAGTACTGCCTTCGTGCTCCCACTTTTGAGACAGTAATAGAGCCCCACTGTGTGGGCATCGTAAACATCATAAAATTTAAAAAAACATACAGTGGGGCAAGCATCACTACGTCTAAGCATCGACAACGAAAATGCACGGCACTGCAGTGCACGTATCTGGCCATAGTCAGACTCAAACTATTGTTGATGGATATAATTCGTGAATGCATGTCTGCAGCATAAAAGGTTTCATATTTGAATTCTTCAGAAACACAACTTTTATTCATATATGGGGTGATTCCAGGAAAAATGAGCCTAAATCAGGTAGCAAATAAAGTAAAGACTGGGAAAATTGATGCTTGATTATAGAATCTACAATTATAGCCAAAAGTTACTAAATCTATCATGGTTTCTTCCACTCACCTTGATTTCGATGTAACATATTTGCATTTAAATGTATGAATAAATCATACACAAATTGGCCCTTTTAAAAACTCCACCTTGTTGAATAATTATTTTGCTTTCAAGATTGTATATCTTTTAAACATGTTTGTACAGTAGGTAAAGAACAAGTGAGGGTAGTGGCGTGCACAGGATTTTTTGACTGGGGGGGGGGGCACAAGCTATAGTTTCCCCCGAATGACATGTGGGAGGGGTATTAATTATTGGATGTTTTGGATACGCGCACAGCGCGCGAAAAAATCTGTAAACATACTAATTTTATTGAATATTAACAATCACATGAAGTGCGCGGAATTTTTAAATCAAATTTGCAACTTGTAGCTAAAATGGAGATAAAATCTTGATAAACGCGCAAATCTTGATAAACGCGCAAAGCGCGGATAAGTTTTATACATTTTACGTTTGAATATCTAAAAAGTTGAAATTTAAATGAGTGTTGATAATTTCGTCAGTGGCTGAAAATCTGTGCCGCCTCCCCGATATGTCCTCCGTGGTGCCACCAGTGAATAGAAGAAAATGCTATCATTGTTTTGCTTTAATTTTGTCTTGTAACGTTGGTCTGCACGGTTTCCTGTCGCTTTCCATCTAAGACCGGGGTTCACAATTAACTTCTTGCAAGCGCCAAATTGGTGTGATAAAAATCCAGAAGAGCAAGGTGAAGTGAAGAGATTCAGAGCATCTTCACGAATTCGGTCCGGGTAAATGGTCTCTGGATGGGTTTAAAAATACAGCACTGAGGTTTGTCCATTACTTACACCAAATGCCATTTTGAATGAAAAGGGATTAGACACCCAAAGAACAAATTGGTGTAGTTATGCAACAAATTAAGAGACAATTTCTAGCTGAGTATAAAAAAGTAGCTAAAAAGATGTGACTTTGCAAGTTAATTTTTATTTGTATATGTTTTACTATTTTCAGAATTTAATCCGAATGAGAATGAGATTCTCCTTGATATGTTCTTTTGCAATGTTCATATTCAAGAATAATAATAACTCACAAAGTTACTAAATTTACACGCATATCAGCAGGGGCTTATTCTGATACAAAATGATATCAATACTTCGGGAGAATTTTTCTGTTGCGTCAGATATAGCAGTCGCGGGCCACTTTTGAGGGCACCGCAGGCCGCATTTGGCACACAGGCTGCTATTTGAAAGCCTGATCTAAGATATTCAAATCGATGAGGAAACCGGGGGCAACTAAACAGAAAAAATTGCAAAACAGTTAAGGCCCAAAAATTTACAGGCAAAAATAGTCTATGAAAAAGTAATGGATTTTTTGACATGCTAGGCACGCGAAAAAACAAATATGAAAATTCGCTAATTTCTGCTAATAATCGTCATATTCGTGAACAACAATCAACAGAATCTAAGCCGAGTCGGGGGAAGAGGGAAGAGGGCTTAGTTCATGGGAGCTGGTCCGGATACCCGATTTACCCGAATTGACCCCCTGCCCGACTGTCACCGGCACGTGAACCCCCCCTCCCCCCTTTTGGCATGCCACTGAGTGAGGGTGCACTCATTTGGCACGACTGGTGGATTAAGTCTATGGCTTTTCGACTCATGAGATTTCACGAGATGGCCGATTTTATTTATATCAAAAGATTGTATTATAATTTTGTAGGGGATTTCGTAGATCTATTCATTTCTTCTATGCGGACCATAGATTTACAGGGGAGATAACCGTACTTTGTATTCCGGCCCATGACGTTGTGAGCCATATGGAGCTCAAATTTCAGTTCCCGCCAAATTCAATCTCGAATGCCGAATTTCGGTTGCGCATGGAACTTATACTTTACGTGAATGAAACGTCAACCTGCACGCAAGGCATGTGTGTGCATTTTCAATATTCGTGCATTATGACAAGATGCGAAAAAAATTACTTTACCTTCCTAGATGGTCTGCCAGATCCTTATTTTCTGTTTTAGCTTATAGGCATCGGATTTTGTTCAGGGAAAGTAGTATTTGAAAACACTCTTAATTTGATTTTGCCATTCCATATCTTTTGCAGATATTTTGTGTTGAGAAGTAGGTTAGCTGTAGGCCAGCTAGCCAACCAACGTTTTGATTCCACCATGATGGCAATGATGATGGTTGATGATGAGGAGGTAAGTTGGCAAATATTTAAGGAGTGGTTGAGTCAAAATAGCTGCACCCTTTCTTAGCCCTTTTTGTCTCGCCTGAACTATAAGTTCAGAAGAGACTTAGCAGTCACTATGTCTGTACGTAGTATGTGTCTGTGTATGTATGTAGGTGTGTGTGTGTGTGGTAATTTTGGTTAAATTTTTGAGTTAACTTGACAACCGTAACATGCATGATGACGAAACATAGTGCATGAAGGGTCTCGGGATGAACTCGCACTGCAATACTTTTGGGGGTGCGGTCAAGGTCATTCAAGGTCAAAAGGTCATTTGAGGTCAAATTTTTAAAATTGCTCAAAAAAGTTGACCTGAGGTCATCCGAGGTCATTTTGAGGTCAAGCTCATAACTCAGTAACCCCTGACCCCACATGGATGAAACTTAGACCATAGAAAGTACTTGACCTAAGGTCAAGGTCAGTCAAGGTCAGAAGGTCATCTGAGGTCAATTTTCCAAAATTGTTCAAAAAGTTGACCTGAGGTCATCCAAGGTCATTTCGAGGTCATGGTCAACAAACTGTTCCATTATGATGGATGATAAAGTTGGCGATCAACAAAGTAGGCGATTAACAGAGCGGTTGATAACACAGGGGAGACTACTGGTTCGCGAACCATCTTGTTTATACTTTCCAAGCGTATGCCAACATATGTGTCATATACCCATAGATTTAGAGGGGATATATACTAAGCCTAGGATATACCAGACTCTGCATACTGGCCTGTGTAATGGTGTCATCAGACATGGAGCTAAAATTGGGGTGTTCGAGTGCACTCGGTTCTTGTCAAAATCAACATTGGGCACTGAAATTTGTTTGCATGTACACACAAACCATGCAAATAATACTTTGCACAAATAATGAAACCACAAACTGTGCGCAAAGCGTGTGTGGGTGTTTTCATTTTTACGCACAACGGTAAGATGCCATGCATCATCACCAAAAACCTGAATATCCCCAATTTGATCCCCATGTTTGATGCCCACCAGCAGACTATGAATTCATCATAATGGATGTACAGTAATGTTAAAATTATTTTATATGCTAAGTAATTCAATATTTTTTTTAAATTTCGTACGATAGGACATGGTGCGAGTGAAGATCCGTGAAATCAACCAGCATGTTGTGTGTATACTGTGTGCAGGGTATTTCATAGATGCAACCACTGTCACAGAATGTCTGCATACATGTAAGTAGCTTGACATTTTTATTTCCCAGTTTAAATAATGTCAAACCAGTATCTTCTCCAACTCTTGAACAACTTTTTCTGAGTGGTACTCAGTGAGTTTGTTTCCATCATCAGATTGAAGTTGATGCAGACTTTGATCAGGGAACTGTTCATACTGTAACTGAGCTCTCCTATCACTTGGCCACAGTACATATTCATCTTTCCATATGATTCATATAGCAAATTGGGACATGTGTTTAGATATCATATGTGGGGTGCTCTGGCAAAATGAGAGGAAAGTCGCGATTGAAGATTTTGAATAAATGGCTGGTAAAGTAAAAATATGGTAAAAAAAAATATTTTTTTCACATAAACCGCATCTATGCATGAGTGGTCAACTATACTTTGAGTTTTGAAAGTCCATTATGCCGGGAAGTGCAATTATTCACACGTAATTGATCGCATTTTGCTATCTTACACTATAGTAATCAGGATCTTTAAAATCGATTGGTGCTCATTTTAGACCGTCAGATTTTGAGTGGACTGCCTTATATTTTGATCTGAAAATTTGAGAAGGAAAGTACATATGACATATTTATCACTCGAAAGCTGGGATTATAGAGAATTAAAATAAGTCATAAATCCAATTTTGAAAATTGCGACTTTCCTCTCATTTTGCCAGAGCACCCCACATATGTCACATTTTGCATTTAGATTATCAACACTAGTTTGTGATTTGTGATAAGATGTATATTGTGGGCCAGTCTTCAGCAAAGTTCACCAATGAAATCAGTGAAAATCTGAATTTTCCATTTTAAGCCAGGATTTATTTTTTCTGATTGTTGTTACATTGTCCAATGTGAATTTGATCACAGGAGAACTTCTAATCTTTGACACTTAAACTCCAAGGCCTAACCCTAACCGCCCTA
Organism: Ophiothrix spiculata; assembly: GCA_000969725.1. Classification (NCBI taxonomy): domain Eukaryota; kingdom Metazoa; phylum Echinodermata; class Ophiuroidea; order Amphilepidida; family Ophiotrichidae; genus Ophiothrix; species Ophiothrix spiculata. The sequence continues at coordinate 107,559 of JXSR01S058557.1, read as the reverse complement.
AAGCTCACTGTCAAAAATCACCAAAATGCGCCTAAGTCCAAATACGTCATAGAAGTGGGTTGCATATGGGGACGAAATCGCTGCCCGGGCAGCAGCCCCGTGGTGGCCTGCTAGTGGCGTGCCTCGCTTGGGAAGTCAGAGGTCATGGGTTTGAATCCCGGTGAAAACATGCTTTTTTTTCCTATGACGTAGTTGGACTTAGGCTAGAAAACAGAGCACCTTTCAATTCAGGGTTAGGGTTAAACTTAAAAACCTGAAAAATCTGTGAAACCTTTCATATGCATGGATATGTTTGTATAAAGTGACAATTTTTTCCAAGACTCATATCCTCTTTTTTCAGTTTGCAAGAGTTATATAGTGAAGTATCTTGTATACAAAAGCATTTCTTTGACATGTTTGCATGAAATAATAATTTTATACCACGTTTAGACACATTAAAAAAGTCGTATTAAGACAATCAAGAAGATATCCGGCTAAATTCCTAAATGATTTAGACTTCGCCGATGACATTGCACTTCTTGAGTCATCAATGACACGCGCACAGTCGCAGCTAACACGTACATCACTGGCAGCTGCAGACCTTGGCCTTATCATCAGCGCACCAAAAACAGAGTTCATGACTATCAACTGTCATCCACAGCCTCCCCTCCAAGTATATGGTAAATCAATCAACCATGTAAATGACTTCAGATACTTGGGTTCCATGATGGG